>VDFB02163912.1:35138-217113 GCA_007258455.2 Sequoia sempervirens
TATAAAGGTCCACAAAATCGTAAAATGGCCTAGAATCCTCAGATGGAAGCACAAGGAGAAGCGACCCAAAGCTTATTTGATGCCATGCATATGACACCAATGGCCAATATTTTTAGTGATGTCTCTTACACTTCACCTAGGATACCAGAGAAGCCAAAGTGGATCTACACATAGGCCATGGACAAGAAAGATCATAGGGACCAGACCCTAATAATGAAAGAATGGGATAACATTCATTACCCTATCCTTAAAACCAACCCCAAGAGTCTTAGGGAAGTAGCCTGCGAGAGAATGAAATTGGCCACTAGCCAACATTATTTGGCATACAAACTATGGTTCTATTGTCTCTCATAGTATATGGTTCCTTTTGTGCATTACTGCCTAGAACTAGTTCATGAATGCATTCAAAATTTTAACCTAGATACTAGTGTCTTTGAAGGCTGGGAACTGATGGTTGTGATCAATGTGAAGGCTATAAAGGATATGATATGCATCCCCACCGAAAGGGGCTCTAGAGTAGAAAAGATGGAGACGTTCACTCCAAAAAAAGCGGAAGAGTTCTAGAGGACCAGAGATCTCGCTCTAGAATTTTATAATTGAGAAACCAAAAGGCCTAAAGAAGATTTAGCAAAGCGACCACAGATTCTGGTCGCGCACAACGCTTTTAGCTTAGACTTGTAGGAGGCCTCCTCTATGATGGATTTTTTTTGTGGCATGGACAACGACATGTACGTGGAAGAGTTTCAAATGGGTATTGGTTTTTAGTTGAGGAGACAACATTCTTTATTTTGGTACGACTTCGCGGAAGTCATCATCCAGGAAATGCTGAACCAAATCAAGGAATACAACACACAAGATAAGTTTAGGTTTTCTTCTCTCCTTGCTCACATGTTTTTGCACCAAAACCCTGACTTCTTTAGAAAACTTATGGGCTTGGATATTTTTGATGAAAATGGAGTAAGATGGCTAGTTTCTATGTGGACTCTCCTCCTTTCTGCAACTTATGATTACTATGCATTTTCAGAGTGTTTCTTGACTCCGATTTTGCAAGATTTTAACGACGATGGGAAGCTTTATCAACTTTTTTCTGAGCAAACAGGGTGGACACAGAGTTTCCTTCCTCCTTGCGATTGGTTTCTTGGGGAGGATTTCACATTCGTTAGGCTGCATGGATTTACCGAGGAACCATTCCTGCTCCCGGTATGAGTCACAAATAGGGTGTTGGCCCTTGAGGTGTTTTGGTAATTGTCGATTATCGAGAACAACTTTTGCTTAGGAAAGAAGCATAAAGGTTTTTTCTTCTTCCCTTTGAGCTTCAAAACGATGATAATGGTAAAGATGCAGACACATGGTTTGCTAGAAGAAAAGATGGCTCATTTGGGGCTGGTATTAATTTGTGACAAGTGGCAATATAACCCCGATAATGACTTAGCGGGCTTGAAAGTTAAGGTAACTCACAACTCTTGACCTTACTGGGAAGCTCGACATAATCTGCAGTCAGAATAGGATTATCTATTTGTGGACCTAGCCTATATTCCTACTGAAGATAGGAGGATGTCTTGGCTCTCTTTTTATTTCCCTTTAGAGAATCCCAATGACAAGCTTAAAATTGGGGCCACCCTTTGCAATGAATTGGTCAAGCAATGGCAGTGGAGTGAAAAGAAAATTGTAGACTTTTGGATTTATAGTCAGGAGACCAGAGGCCTTAATGCCCCATTCTAGGAAATAGAAAAGGATGAAATATTCGATGATCTATGGAATAGAGGGCATGAAGATACCGATGCAAGTGATGATGAGGATATAGATCCACAGGAAGCTAAGACATATACAGTGAAGGGAAATGAGGTGAAAAAGACCCAAGCACAAAAAACTGGAAAAGCGACGGAGCAACTCGACAAAGCTCCACTAAGAGGGTGGGTGACTGCATCACAGTCGGAGGCCTCATGGCCATGCACATGAGCTGCAAAAAGACCTAGGGTATCACATCAACCTTCAAAGGTCATAGAGGTGGACAATTCTCCACTTGATAAGAGGCCATGCACAGAAGCAACCTCTAGAGAAGGATCACAAGAACCTATAATGAGCCAGGGATCAGAGTCCTCCTCACCTCAGGTATCTTTCTCTCCCCCTCTTCTCACTACACAATCTTTGGTTACTTCTACTACCTCTATTGTATCTACACCTCTCATTACTTCAAGTGTCGGCATTTCTTTTTCTATTGCCACAGTCGTGGGAGGTTTCTCCCAATTCTCCCAAGTCAGACATATAGTTTCTACTCCCCCGTGGTCTATTACACCTTTTGTCAAAGCCCAATCTGGAACCGCTATTGCTACCCCTTTTACTCCCACTGTGTCAGCTCTGACTCAACTTTCCTAACAAATGGTATCCTTTGCATCTTCGCTACCGCCACCACTCCCCATGAGTCCTTCCGATACTTCTCAGACTAGGATTTGGTATAGTTACATTCCCTCGTTCTCCCCATTAATGGTCTCTTTGCCGAAGAAGATATTAGTCAGGACCACAACTCTCTCATTCCCTTTTTCTCTTCCTCCCGGTGTGCCCTTCATTGGTGAGCTAATTAGGTCACCAACATAATTTATTGGGGAAGGTGAAAAAAAAGCAACACGAGCTATCAGGGTCTAGAAGAGGAAAGAAAAAGATGCTGTAAAGCCAACTGAGCCATGTGTGTAGAACCTTTTCAATTAACTTCAACAGTCGTTTCATTTTGCAACCCTATGTACAAACACCACCAAACCATAGGGGGCAATGCAACCTAATGATTATATGATCTATGCTGTAGGGATTGATCTACGCATAGCCTGACTGCAAGACAAAGTACAGCTGATGGAGGAAACCTAGTGAGTGGTGACTATTGACTTCCTCAAGCATGGTTTCCAACTGAAGAAGAAGGAAGAGGAGCTCAAAAATTTCAAGGATGGAGGTCCTACTAAAGAAAGAAAATTCAAGGGATGTCAAAATTACACGAATATCTCAGCAAGCGCCTGCGGAAAAAAGTGCCAGACTTCGGGTGGAACTTGAAAAGTTCCAGTCCCTAGATCCCAACCTAGTTGCTAAACTCCGACAGAAGAATCAAGAATTACAAGACTGGTTGGCTCGGGTAGAGGGAGAAAAGTAACAGAAGACCAAAGAGCTTCGGTAGCAGCAAATTCAATTAGAGTGGAAAATATAGCAGAAGGATCAGGAGTTTTGGGGCCGGAAAGCTCAATTTGAGAGGGAGATCCAGGAAGTACAACTTTCCTTGGAAAATAAATCCACAACCATGGGCCAAGCTGAGGAACAATTGCTTGTCGAGTTAGAGACTACATGAATGACTCTCTGCTGTGGACAAGAGAATGGAGGAGCTGACGCAAGATGTCAAGTCGAAGGAGATGGAAATTGGTGCTTTGAAAAATCCTCCCCAACCCCTTGCTACTCAGTAAGACCTCCTTTCGGTATCCCAACAATTATATATCTCGTACTAGGAAAAATTCAAGACTTTCTATTTGACTCTTCAGCCGATGCTTCAATTCATGGCAGAAGCAACAAGTTTGAGCAAGGAGGTTCGCAGAACAATTGAACAGTTCCCACAGTTCATTGTAGAGAAGGTGCCCAAGGCAGAGAATTCGCTAGACAAGTTATACACAGTGGTGAATGAGGACCTAGTGAACGCAGGGATTGAAGACCGAAGCTTAGCCGCCAAGACAACAAAAGAATTCATCCGATGTCATGCGGTCATCCTCCATGCCATCAATTTCTCGACAACATTGAGTCAGACTATGAACAATATACAAACACAATTCTCCCAGATGACTCAGATGGACTTGCCCTCCTTGTTTCTTTCCAATGATTCAGTGACCACAATAAAGCATATCACAACAAAAATTGAGGAGAATCAACATGATTTATCCGCCTTTCAAAATTTCAGTAAACCCCCTATTGCTGAAGATATTGAAGGCATCACCCATCAGATAGCATGGTTGCTCTTTTAGCCTGAGTCGGGGACTGAGATATCCATGAAGCTTCCATTCAAAGAAGCAATCGATCTGCATGAGGCACAAGAAATTCTGCGTGCCATATCAATACCATCCAAGGCTGACTGGCTGCCTCTGCAGATTGCACTCTCAAATATCTAACTCCATTTCCCATTGAATAAGGCTCTGGTCCTCGAAACATAAATTTTGGGTTCCCATTTTGTAGGTAAAATGCCCCTGGTAGTCGCCAAAAGCTGTGGATTGAAAATCCTTGGAGCTCCCTTTAGGTTGATGATATTGTTTTGCTTGGTTTCAACCTGCGCCTCATGTATTTGAATATCTCATGGCCCTTTTTTTGAAGAGCTTCGCTCGTTGCCTCCACGTGTTCGATGCACACTCCTTGGAAAGATTTCTTCCCTTGCTGCTCTATCGAGCCTTGCCATGCCTCCACATGTCAGCAACATGGGCCTTTGTGAGCCCACTCCCCTTTGCTTCTCTACCGAGCTCCGCCTGCATGCCACATAACATCCTTTCACAGGCACCTTTCGGTGGACCCCACAACCAATGCTCAAAACAAAGACTTCTCCACGTGTCTTCTTTGTAGGGATTTTCAATACCAGAAGGGAAGAATGAGTGACAAGCCCTGTCTTATCGCCACGTGTCCTAGCTAACTCTATGGGTGAGTGACACATGTCTATATGGAAACTTTGTTGCTTCCACATTGGGACCACAATCATCATTCTTAGGGGGATGCATCTAGTTCGAAGGTGATTGCATTCTATATTTCAGAATATTTTTTGTTGCAATGGTCATCAGATATCTTTTCTTGTGCCAAGGAATCTTTTTTGTTACTAGCTCTCAAGCGGTGGGATACTCTTCTATATATATTGCTTCAACTTTCTGAAAATGAGTTCAGAGAATACATAGAAAAATTGTGGAAAGACACCAAGATTTTGTATTGTTTTAGATTATTGTATTAAGACTCATAGACTGCTCCATTGTTGTTCGGCCTTTCTGTTTCTTAGCTAATTAACAAAACATTATACTGTGCTATTATTGTACTAAGTATTTTATTTGCAAAACTTCTATAATTTCAATATAAGTTTGCTGATTCAGACCATGTCTTGGACTCTTCTTTTCAGTGAATGTGTATGGAAGTTATTTTATGTTATTTGATAAACTTCTTAGGCTTTTCATCTATGCTCTTTGTTCTTTTCGGACATGCAAATTGTTGAACGGGCCCTTAAATCTCATTTGAAAGGAAGATTTACTGTGCCCACACCTACATCTTGACACATCACCTTAGGTTAGATATTTATTTTATATATTTTCTTCCTTTTCCCATTCCAAACCCCCAAATACAGAAGGAGCCGAATTCTTTAAAAAACTCGAAGGTCACTCAGTTTAGCGTAATTGGTCCCCTCATTAACTGAGTTTCCCATAAGGTTGTTGCTTGGAAAATTTAGGCATCAATAGTCCCTTGAAATTTAAAGCACTATTTAATAGCATTTCAAAATTTGGTCTCTTGGAAGAGATAGCTAAAATATATATGAATTCTAATGGTGAGGATATGGCAACCATTGAAGAAGCCATCATTAAGTACATGGTAACATTTGACACTAGCTTAGATAAAATTGAGGATCAATTGCTTGATGACTTGAATATTTTTTTTAACTACAAGAAGGAAAGAGACTATTGAAGAAGATGCAAAGATAAATGCATTTGCCTTGGAGAAGATTGGTTCTTATCTAACACATGAGGATAAACACAAATTGTCCAAATTGTACAACATGAAATTCAAAACAATACAAAGAGTTAACACTCTAATGAGAAAAGATAAAGAAGACATTGGAAGACTAAAGTATGAGACTTTGCAGAAATTTGAAGAACTTGCTAAAGGGTTGTGAGTCCCTCCGAATAGTGAAGAACAAATGCAACATAATACATCTATTTTGAAAATCAATGACCCTGAAAAATACACAACATAAGCATGCGCCTAAGCTCGAGAATGTGCAAGACATTATTATTGATAATGCCTCTCCAAATATGGAAAATGTTGTTGAGGAGAAGAATGAAGATATTCAAAGTATAGATCAAAGAAAGATGATGCACAAGTAGAACAAAATTTCCCCCCTTCAGATATGAAGAAGTAGAATGAGCAAAAAGAAGAAGTCCCATAGAAGTATGAGGCTCAAAAAGATGAAGACGTGCTTCCTTCAGATGGTGAGAAGTCTGTAGAGGAAGAGAAGAATGGTGAAGCATGTTCAGGCAGTGGTGAGAAAGAGAAGAGTGAGAAGAAGGAAGGAGAAAATGCTAAAACTGTTGGTGAATCCTCTAGAACCTTTGGATATTCTTTGAAGGATCTACTAGATATAGAGTTGTAGTTTGAATTGGTGGTATCTGCACAACTCCTGCAAATTCCAATGTAGCAAGGTCAACTAGATGTGATCAAGATCTCTCCCATACACATGTTATAGCTTGGTGATGCTTTTCATGTCTACAAAAGGAAGGAAATACTACAAACACACCAAAATAGTGCATGATTGATTAAGGAAGCAGTTAAGGTACTACAAGAAGGTATTCCTGGTGCAACTATTGATGATGCCTTGTCTAGTGTGCATAATCTAAAGTTGTTGTTGGATTCCTTTAAGGATTATTGTACTAGTCTATAAGAGAAATTGGAAAAGGAAAAGGAAAAGAAGGCCAATGCTAAGAGATTGATTGATATTTTTGATAAATGTTGTGTTTCACATGGTAAGTTGCAAGGCAACTTGAAGGGAGTCCAAAAATGTCTAGAAGAAGATAAAGTTTTGTTTTAGTTTTGCTTGAAATGGCCTAATTCCACAAGGAGAATAAAAGATCAAATGGACTCAA
The DNA here is from genome assembly GCA_007258455.2 of Sequoia sempervirens. NCBI lineage: Eukaryota > Viridiplantae > Streptophyta > Pinopsida > Cupressales > Cupressaceae > Sequoia > Sequoia sempervirens. Next base: position 41,984 of record VDFB02163912.1, read on the forward strand.
TTGAGTCACAAATAGCTTAGGCCTTTGGTTCTTATGATCTAGCTAATGATGTAGATGGTGCAACAAGGGTAGAAATTGAGAATCTGCATGGAAATTTCTTCCTACTATAAGAACAAAAAGAGAAAATCATTATGCAATATAGCCAACTCAAAGACTTGGTGAGTGCAAGACTTACATGTTTGACTGGAGGGCTTGCTAGTGCAGAAGAATCCAGTGCCTAGTTCTCTGGATGAAGGAGAAGATCTCCTTATTCAATTTGAGAATCAATGTAGTATACTTGCCTTTTCCAAGAAGGAATGAGAGATAGGAAATAAGGACTAGGAAGCACACCTCACCAAACTAAAGGTGTCTAACAAGGGTATTTTACCCTCAAATAGTTGAAGGCGTACATTTATGTTTTGTTTATGTAATTTTTTTATTTCAATGTACATATACAAAAGTAGTGGATAATGTTTTAGTATATTTTATTGTCATTTTTGATGGATAATATTGTTAGGGGGAGCCAATTGACATTTACTAAGGAAAAGATTGATGGAGAAGTGTGTTGTATAGGAGAGATATAGTAAGGGGGAGTTACTCTAATGTATATACATATCAGTTAAGGGGAGTATGTATGTATGTTTAGTGATCCCTTTTCCCTTGATGTAAAAGTGGGAGAGTAGTAAAGGTGGAGAGTAGTTGCAGTAGTTTGAGCAGTTTTGGAGAATGAAAGCCTGTTGCCATCAATGAAAAAGAGGGAGATTGTTAGAAGCATGAGTTTTGTCATTGGGAATTGTTGGCAACATGAGCATGATGATGTATGGATGGAGATTGACGAACATGACAATGTATGGTGTTGTCATTGATGGAAAATCATGGTAGAAATACAAAAGTATTGGTCTGATGAAGACTAATTGTTTTGCAGATTTTTCCTAAGTCCCGATGTACAATTTAGTGTTACAATGAACCAATTTTGCGGTCCACATTGCTCCACTATGCAAAATATTGTCAAGAGGTTTTGAGGTAATATTGGTGCGTGTTGGAGGTGTCTAAATCTAAAGATTCAAGGTTGTATATCTTCTATAGTTGAAGATAATGTTGACAAAGTATCAACTCTATAATGACAGTGTTATTGGTAGAAAGTGTATGTTGGAATGCTTCGCATTCCACCATGGATGAATAATATGTTGTGTAGTTTTGAGGAAGTGTGAATATAGGTTTTAAAAGTATGTGTGCTCCAAGTGGCAAGTGTTTTGGCAGTCCACGTGTCAAGTTGTGAATGAATAGTTGGTTCATTCAGTTATGGCTTCACTAGTTTTGTTATATGGTGCTGACCTAATGGTTTTAGGGTCGTGCGGAGTTGAAGTATGTAAGGTGTGGATTTTTGGGAGTGATTATGGGTCATGTCGATCTATTTTGATGTTATACATGTTTTGGTGTATTTTGCAAAGCATGTGCGTTAAAGTTTTAAGCCAATAGGCTATGTGGTACATGATTCATACAATTAGGCTAACCTAATTAATGTTTTGGTTGGTTGCAGTATATATACAAGGTTGATTCATTGTGCGAATGATGATTTTTTTGGATAAGTGTAGAGTGTGTGTGCAAGATTTGATGTAGTGTGAAGTGCAAAAGGTGTAGTGGCGAAGTATGAAGTGTGTTAAGTCAGTTTTTAGAGCTTAATTGGAACTGTATTTTTAACATATTGTAGATGCATTGTTAGTAGTTCATCTTTGGTAGTGAGCCACCCTTTCTTTTATCTTTTCTATTCTAGGAAGTGAGCCCTTTGACAGTGAGGAAGTGAGCCCTTTGATAGTGAGCCAATGAGCCATTCTCTCGTTTCTGGATAGTGAGTCCACATTTTTGTATCAAACATTGCAATTGGTTATGATATATTGTGAGCTAATCCTCATTGTAATTTTTCCCTTTCTAGGGTTTTCCATGTAAATCTAGTGTTCTTGTGTTCTTTGATGTGATGCATACTTTATATGTTCCTTCAGTTGTTGTTTAGTGTGGTGCAAGGTACAATATCATGCCTGAAGCTACTCACCAATGTTTATCTCCTCAAGTAGAGATAAAAGCTCTTTGGGAAAGATCTTAAGACCTCTAAAGAAAGGAAAAAGGTGAGCCCCCCTTTTCTTTTATTGATTACAAATATTATTAAGTGTGAGGTTTTATAAATAACTCTACTCTCTTTTATTTTCTATTGGCTACAAAAAAATAATTTAAATAAAATAAATTGATTAGAATTTGACTCCACCAATAGACACCAAAAATCCGACCTTACCCAACCGCACCTAATTTTAGCATATCCTAGCCATTAATTAATTAAATATGTATTATTTTCATTTAATTCCATCCTTTCTCCCACTTCATCCTAATATTTAATTAATTAAATGTTAATTATTAATTTTATTTTTTTCGTAAGCAGTGAGTTTTTATTAGGATACTGGAATTAAGCTTGGCTAACACTAATTGAGATCACAAAAGAGGGATCTCATCCCCACACATTTAAAACTATCTCTGATTTATTCAGCCATGGTTATTTAGACTGCACCAATGTCTACTTACCTGTACACATATATAAACCATCTAACAAGACAAACATCTGACCCACACCACCAACAACCTAACTACACCTATGTCTGGCACTTATTTGAGAAACTATCCATATCAATTCAATTTGTGAGAGAGGGTCCTAACATTTGTTGCTTGTTGAGAGTTAGCTTGAGAATCCAACTTATCTCTTATTTCTTTTAATTTGAGGATAACCTTTTCCTTTTCTTGTGCATTCAGCTTCTCTATTTCCCCACTAAAATGTTGTTGCATTATGTTGACAACTTCCCCATCTTGGCTTTGGTTCTTCTTTTTCTTTACTGTCTGCTAATCATTTCGTGCATCCCCACCAATAGAATCCTTAATGACATGTGTTGGAGCTAGAGAGGAACAACACTCAACAATCGTGGTATGAGAGCCTTCACCTACTACCTCTGAGCCTTGGGAAGTAACTTCGTTGCCATTAACACAGGTTAATTTCTACTCAATTTCTGAGCCTTGAGGAGGCTTAACAAACTTCCCCTCCATCTTGTTATCCTTTTTTTGAGGAAACACCATTTTTGGGCGAGTTGAATACAAAATAATACTTGGGAGTAGCATCTTTCCACCAAGATGCCACTCGATTTGCCTGAGATTTTATATTTGGGCAATTTGCTGCCAAGTGACCAATTTTGTAGCATCTTCTACACCTAAAAAGTACACCTTCATAATCCAAGGATTGTTGCCATTTGTTGCCATTCACATTCAAGATGATCTCAGCCAGGAGGGCTTTGGAAATGTCCATCTCAACTAGAATCCTAGCGAAAGTCATGTGGATGAAATTGCTTGAATTTGCATCCGTACATATGAATTTTCCAAGAGTATTACCAATTGTTGTGAAACAAGATTCAAACCAGTAATGAATGGGGAGATTTGGAAGACGAACTAAATCAGCATAACTGAGAAATGATTCAATGGACGGATCGAAGTTTGGGTGCCATGGTTTTAAAAACAACATACTCTCTCCCCAAAACCATGTGTGATTAAGAATGAAATTTTTGTCTTGCTTGCTGTCAAAAACCCCTTGCATTGAGATAAATTTCCAAGTTATTTTCCATTAGAGGAGCCCATGATTTTGAAATCCAATCGTGCAACATAGGAAGACTGGGCCAAAATTGACTGAACCTACCTATTAACCCATTCTCAGAGAAGAACAATTCATTTTCATGCAGTTCGTTCAGTAAAAAGGCATCAATGTTCAATTTCAGGGGTACATCAGAGCAATGCACAACCCACCTGTAGGATATACCTGAGTGTTTTGAATTCGGTGAAACTGCAGGGGAACCAACCCCAGATCTGAGGTGTTCCAATGGGACGCCAGACCGAGGGACATCCACATATCACACCTTCATTCCTTGTCCATTTTTTAACGCATCCAAGAAAGAGAGATTTGTCCCCGAACCGTCTCTGGAGGGCATTTTGTTGGTATTCATTGTGGATTTTGGAGACAAATCGACCTCATGACATCCATCTCCACACATAGTCTGTGGGCCATCGCCAACCAGGAGTGGAGACGATGAGTCAATTCGCATGGAGGCCTGCACATGGGAATCCCCATTGGGCAATAGCTTCGTTGGAGCAGAGGATCCCACCTGAGGGCCTTTTTGCTTCACTGTGGAGACCTCTGGATGCAGGAAAACAGAAGCTCTGGCTGAGCTAGGGCACGAACCGAGAGCATCCAAAGCACCATTTACAGCACCCAAACAAAATGACTTGGCATCAGATCGAGCCCCACAATTCCTATTTTTGGAAACCATAGATGGTCGAGGGGAGGCACCAACTGGAGCACTCGCATCAGCCCCACCCGCAGCTTGAGCATTGATGCAAGTACAAGCAGAAGACGACACTGAAATATAGGAAGGCCGCCCAGAAGTATCTTGCAATCCAGTGTCCACCACCGGGCAATCTCCCAAAGAAGCGGTAGTCGCTGCATCGCCGTTGCCATGGAGAGAATCGCAAGAGCCTAAACCTTCAAGAGCATCCACAAGCCTATCCTTTTAGAAATTCGCCAGTGACGCCATAATTATTTATCTAATTATTTTGCTCCTCACAAGATCCCATTAATTAAATATCCTTTCCCCCAATTCATCCTAACATTTAATTAAATAAATATTTATTATTTATTTAATTATTTTGCCCCTCACATGATCCCAATAATTAAATAAATATATTTAATTATTATATATTTAATATATCTATGTTTAGAATTAGGATTAGCATTCACATAAAATAATGAAAATTAAACATAAGGACATTATATTATCATAAGGATAAAAGTGAGTGAAAATATAAGAGGGTAAAAGGGCAATTGTGTACTTTCCACTCTACAAGATTGCAATTTAAAAATGGTTGATTGATATGAGTTGGTCTCTTAACCATATTCATTTTTTACAATCATACTATGGAGTTCATCATATATTGCCAAAGGAATAAAATTATAATCAATAGATTGTGTATATACTTGTTAAGGAGCTTCAATTTGCTAGCCATATCATTCATCATTTGATCTTCATACATAAAGGCATGCATCATGATCAAGATCATCTTCCTTGCCAACGTAGAAGTATTTTTAAAATTTTCACAAGAGGAGTTTTAAAATGATCCATAGCAACAAAGCATTAAGCCTAGGGCTACACCTAAGAGGAAGGTGAAATCTTAGAAGATGTTTTGGAATACAACCCTAATATATGATTGAACAAGGATAAACCAATTAAAGTAAATAAATTTTAGATCCAAGAGAAAGGTGGTAAGAATTAGAATTTTTTAAAAAAAATTAGATTATACTATAAGTAGGTTAAACATAGGAAAAAGAGCTTAGTGGGATCAAAAATTTGAGATTCGACAAATTATATAGGAAAAGAAATTAATCCCATGATTATTTTAGAGTTTGATTAATTGATATAAAATAAAAAATAATAACTAGACCTAAATTAAGAACTAAGATTATAAATGCAATTGAAAGTTAGAAGGCTAGAGTAGTTTAGATCTATTATATTGATTCTGGTAGGAGGGGTGGTTGATTTTATATAAGCTATGATTGACAATTAGAATCCAATTTTTGAAATTAAATGAGCACTATTTGAATTGTTATAGATCTATATTGAGGATGTCTATTATGATCTTGAATTGGATTTGCATTTGCATTTTAGTCCTCATAGTGTGGTATCATCTGCTACTCTTCTTTGATACTAATTCTCTTGTGTATCTAAACATGTGTGATGTTTAGAAGAGCCATGGGAAGATTGCTAGTGTGTAGAGGGAAAGGGTGAAATTTTCTTGGTAATTAGTTAACTCATGTTTCTAATAAATAAGATTTAATATACAAGAAGTAGAAATGAAAGATGCATAAATAATAAGTTGATTATGTAGTATATGTTTATGTAGTTGTTGATGTGAGCTCTTAGTCTCTATATGATGTAGTTCAGATGAAATCTAATGATATGATATGTTGATGCTTACTAATAAGCCAAGGCTTGTTTTAAACATGAGATCTCTGGTACTTAATTCAAAATGTTTTGGCATGTAAGCTAGTGGATAATGGTCATACTCCATGAAAAGGTCAATTTGGAAGAGCAAAATATTAAATTTGAATAAGAAGGACCAGTCCATGTAGATGGTCCTTAAGAGATAGATTTACACCTCCAATCCAATACATGGTAATAGAAACTTACAAAGTCAAATTGATCTTGTTCTATAGTGATGAATTAAGCATAACATAAACTAGATGCATACTAAGTTTAAAATGAAGATCAATTTACACATAAAACAAGACAAATTAAACATTAAAATGTTGTTTTTATAATAAAAATTGAAAATGAATGTAAAACAAGATGCTTAAAAAAACAAGGTATGCACTTTTCTCTAGAGGATTTGAAATTTCAAAATAGTGGATTGATATGGGTTGATTTCTTAACCATATTCATTATCTTTTGTAAGAGGTAGACCGACTCAAGTGTGGCTTAAGAGTGTTTATAACTTAACATTGTAAAACACATTGCTCCTTATTTGATTCTCTTGAGCAGGAACACCACTAGAGGCTGATCAGTTCCAGCGGATCTGCATTCCACATCTAATGGCTAGAATTGAATCATGCAAAATGTCTCAGGTGTTTGATATTTTGTCATACTTATTACCTATTAGCTACCCATCTCATTGTTTCTCTAAAGAATGCAGTGAATTTTGCATGAATTGGATATTTAATACCCATTTAAAACAAAAAGGTTGGGGTCAAGGAGCATGATGGTGTTTAAACATATTGTTTATGAGAAACAGTTAACTCACACAATCTGTACCACCTTTGAAACAAAGGCTATATAAAGAGGAAGGCAGAATGGTGACCCACAACACTCATTGCATAGCATAACATTACATTGCCCTGCACTATTCAGTCTGATTTCTAATTCTCTCTTGAGAAAATGGGGAAAAGTTTGGTGGCATTGGCTATGGTCATGATAGTGGTGGTGATGATGAATACTGCAGAGGGAGCAGGAACTGATTGTGCAGCTAAAGCAGTGGAGTTGGGGCCATGCTTGCCAGCAGTGGGTCTGAACCCCCAAGACCCAACTCCTGAATGCTGTGCTGCTCTCAGAACTGCAGATATGGACTGCATCTGCAGCACTGTTGAAGCCACCTTCAGACTGCCTTCTGAGTGCAATGTTCCGCCTGCTGAATGTACTATTCCAGAGATCCTTTTCAGATTTTCTTGCATATTTCTACTGGTTTGAATGATCTGTATATCTTTGTTTCTTCTGTATTTCTGTTGGGTTGAATGATCTAACTTGTGGGTATGAATGCAGGTTCTTGAGGGTGGTGCTGGTGCTTCTGTCTGTACTTGCAGAGTCCTTTTTCATCTGATGATGATTATACTGAATAAACTGATGGTTTCTGCTTGAGCTGTAGATTTAGAGCATTTGACTCTAAATCCCATTCTAAATAAAATTCAATAAAACATGAATCTCATTTTGCCATTTTGTCAGGACAGTAATGCTTTTGCTTTCCATGTATATGAATCTGTCTATTTTGTTTTAATGTTATGTGCTGTTTATGGGTCTCGTTGTTGATCGTGAATAAATACTTTTTTTTTTCTTAGTTTGGGGCATGATCTAAGTTGTCAATGGAAGTGATGTTATCTTAGTTGATCATATATATAAATATTCTTTAATTAAAAAATCTTTATATTTACATTTAAAAAATTAATCTTACATTGATTAATTAAAAAGATCTATATTAAAATAGGTAAGTACTTCATACAAATAGAAATAATCTTTATATTTACATACAAAAACATTAATCTTACATTGATTAACTAAAAATATTTACATTAAAATACGTAATCTAATATATATCATGTATTTCATATAAATAGAAATGATGTTACAACAAACTTTTGGCAAAAGAAATCCCATTCAAAAATAGCAGTTTTACAAATAATTTATAAGCACATTTTAATATTTCAATTCTATAATCAAAACAATCATAATTTAACACATTTGAACTTTGTGTATGTATGTGATCATTACTTCTATGTTTATAAATAATTCCAAAAGGCCACCATCTATCACACTTTGTTCATTTGAATAATTTAACATGAGTGGTAGGGTGTAAGGGTGATTGAAGTGGGGATGGTAGAGGTAGGAGCCACATAAGGTGTAATAACATGAGTGCTAGTAGCAATGGAAGTGGTTGGTTTTTTATTAGGATATGAAGAAGAGGAGGGATGGGGGGATACACCATTATAAGAAGTTTATAAAGAACCATGGTGGTGATGAATATTTGTGCTAAACAACCTTCTAATTTCTGATAGAAAGGAGTAGCCAATTGATAAAGAGATTCAACTTGAGTGAATACATCAAAATAGTTTTCAAAATGAGCATCCGAAGAAACTCTATTATCACTAGATTGGGTAACCATAGTAGGGGTAAGACAAGCATTCATTCTCAAAGGAAGATTAGGGCCTAGATGCTTGTGACATAAAGAAAACAATATGGATATGAGAGACGAAAATATAAGGAAATATAAATTACACTCTCAAATTGTAAAAGTTTGATCCATATATGAGATATAGGGGGTGAATTCAAGGGTTGCTAGAATGGGAAAAAGAAAGTTTACACAATGAAGATCAAAACCATAAAAGGAAAAATATACCAATGAAGCACACATAAATAAGAATAGAAACCTAGTAAGCTATGAAAATGATAAAGAAATTAGAGAATACAAATTTGAAAACCCAAGTCTTAAGGAAAAATCCTGCGGGTGCAAGACTGTTGATTTTCCCAATAATGTAAGGGAATAAAATTTCATTTACAAGAATCTAGGCTAATCAAATAGATGAAAACAATTAACCTAGATTTGGGAATGATAAACTTAAAAGTTATTGTAAACAGTAGGAGAGAGGGACTTAGGTCTTCAACTGATGATGGGATGTGGAAGCTAAAGATGTGTAGAATCAATTTACCACAATTTAGAAATTAATGTCCTCAACATTCACATTATATCATATTTTTTTGTAGGCCTAAAATTTTCTACATATCAATCTTGAGTGGCTTTGGTTTGACCCCATGGTGCAAATCTAACCTCTAGTACGTGGATATGAACAATAAACAACATATTTTTGAATCTAAATGATTGTACTTATGATGTCTATTGATAAGTTGGGATGTTGGCATTTAGGAACATGTTTGAGGAGATTTCTTGATCACTAGGGTCAATTTCTCCTAGGTCAACCCACTAGACAAACTAACTTATCATAGTGAATGATCCAAGACGAAACACAAAATCATGTAGATGGCCTATACTATTTTGATGTGATGGGTTCTTTTTAAGCTTCAAATCTAATTGTCCCTAGAATGAATGCTCCTTGTAGTTTTTCTTAACCTCAACTAATTACTTAGTGTAGATACCCAAAATTGTTGTGAACTAGCATTTTAACACTAATATTTGTCTTTCCCTAATGATTAAATAATGTTCAATTATTTAGTTATTGTCTAAAATCATATTTTCACTATTAATTAAATGAATTTATGTTATTTAATTAATTCATTTCAATTAATCTTCTTGATTAGTTAAATAAATCCTATTTATTTAATTATATCTTTAATTCTTTAATCTTCTTGATTAGTTAAATAAATCCTAATTATTTAATTATATCTTTAAATATTTATTCTTCTTGATTAGATAAATAAATCCCATTTATTTAATTATATCTTTAATTCTATTCTTCTTGATTAGTTAAATAAATCCTATTTATTTAAGTATATATTTAATTCTTTATTCTTCTTGATTGATGAGTTAAATAAATCCTATTTATTTAATTATATATTTAATTCAATTAATCTTCTTGATTAATTAAACAAATCTTATTTATTTAATTTAATCTTTAATTCTTTATTATTCTTGATTAATTAAATAAATCTATTACGTCTTCAATTATCTTATTCCTCTAAATTAATTGAATGATTATTATTAATCATTTAATTAACATTCACCCACTTTTCTAAAATTAAATAATTACTTAAATTATTTAATTCTCCACATTCATACTTCTAAATTAATTAATTAATTTAATTATTTAAGTATCCCTCTTTTTTCAACATTATCCATTCATCATGAATAAATAAATTTATTTATCTAATTCCCACTTGCACATTCCTCAAATAATAATTCATTTAATTAATTATCCTTTCATGCAAATCTAAATTTATCTTCTAACACACACTTTCTTTCACTTCACTTCTCATGCAACTAGTTAACTCACACTCTTCCACATAATTAAAAAAATTATGTCACTAATTATTCTTTATTCTTTCAATTTAATTAAATAATTTATTATTTATTTAATTATTTATCATTCACTTCTTCTATAATTAAATAATTATTTTAATTATTTAATTATTCATTATACTTTTCTCTCTATAATTAGATAATTACTTTATTTATTTAATTATTCATACACCATCTCCTAAATTAAGTAATTATTTCAATTATTTAATTTATCTAAATTTATATTGTTCATTTTGTTTATTTAGTTCATCTTGCACATTCATTAATAATTAATTACTTATTAAACCTTTTATGCAATCAGTTAACTTTAAATCTAGTTCACTTGACTCATAATGCATTGAGTCAACAACTTGATCTAAATATGTCAATCAATCTTGATCTAAATATGTCAATCAATCTTGATCATTGATCTTATTCAACACCTCTTAATCTAGATCATTCATTTGATCTCAATTCCTTTAAAAGAAAGCATCCTACATCTTTCCAATTGAAACCATGAACTTTGGAGCTTTTGAATCACTGCTACTTTACTTCATTCTTTTGAGCTTAAAGGTGAAAAAAGGTGCATATCAAATATTTGAGAGCAAAGCAAAGTGAAGAACTATGGAAGGAATATCATGTCAACATGGTAAAGGTAATGCTTGATTTATTTTGATTTTATTGTTGTTGTGTGTATTCCATAGGCAAGTTTGGATTGTATTTGGGCTTGATTTAGATAGTTGTGGTTGCTATTGATGATTTCATGACCTTTGTTCCTATTTTCTAATTTACACTTAGAATGTGTTTATATTTATTTAAACATAGTATCAAGTCATGCAAACATGTACCATTTTGACTCATAACTACTAGTGGATAAAGGTGAGAGCTTGGGAATTTGAAATTGAAATTTAAAAAATTGGGTTAATCTTGAGGCATTTGGGATTGATCCAATAATATTAAATGCAAATCTCAAGATTAGGAATAGATGTATAAAAATGTGGGTTGGTAATATGGTGAATGTGTGAAAACTAGTACAAATGGGGATATGATAATGTTGAATAATTTGTATAGAAATAAGTGAATGAATGTGAATGGGGACTGTAAGGATTGAGGAACAAGCCAAAATTAGCACAAGAGTGTACCACTTGTCAATATGTAATTGTATGAAGTCATTCTATAAAAATTAGGCCTAGTACTAATGGGAATTGACATGGGTATGTAAACTTAACCATTCCAATAGGTAAGGTCAAATAAATTTACTTTTTTTTGAGGTTTTGAGTATTCAAATCTATTGTTTATAAGCATTGGCAATCTAAAAAGTCACCATTAGTTTGAATGAATGAAGTAGAGAAAGTTCTTTATTCAAAAAATAATATTAATACAAAATATACCAATCAATTTAAAAGTAATCTCTTCCCTTAATGATAATCTATATCTTTCACTATAAGTTTTGGAAATCAAATTATAAGGTATACTAAGATATATTATATATGGAGGTTCAAATTTATGTATTTGTATGCAACTAATAATATGATGATTCTCCATACTAAGAGAACAAGGTGTATAAAATCACATGATATCAATGACAATCATATGTACAATGTGTTATACTATGTGTTGGAGTACATATACTATTGATGTGCAATTTTTTGGAAAATGGTGGCTTGATTAATGGTGTATTAGGTAATATAAATAATATAATATAACATCAAGATAATCAATTACTATACTTTTTATTATGTGTGATTTTAAAATTTGGTAATTATATGGGTGTGTTGTGGGAAATTAATAACTAAGGTTTGTCCCTATAATCATACTTAAATCCTTGTCAAAATAGCATGGGCAGGTTGGTGATGAGAGGATGAGTGAAGGTAGAGGTCAATGTGGGTTTCTTTTTGAAATACATGATGGCTAGGGAAATGTTAGACTTTATGATGATCAAAATGCCTATGAATGGGAGTTGGTTGTCAATTCCAAGCTCTTTACTAAAGGAAATGCAAGGAACTCTGTTGTTAAGGGGTGAGTGGAATTCTTCAAGCTTCTCAAGACCATGGGATCAAAAAAATATTGGTATCATCTACATAGCACTTTGATAACTTTGGTTCGAGGGGATAGGAATGGAGATTGGTTGCTTCAAATGGTTTCATGAAAAAGGTTGGAAATAATAGGGGAGAGAGGAGGTCCCAAGGCAACTGCATCCAACTATTTATTGACAACACCTTGGAAAGTAAAAATTATAGATCTATTAATACATAACATTACCAAAGAGAAAATATCATAATTGTTTCTATGCCTAACTATATCAATGGAGTATGGGATAGGAACCTTGGTGAAAAAAGAAACCACATCAAAGTTGACTAGAAATTTGTTTCCTTCTAACTTTTTATTCTTGACAAATTCTAGGAAAAGGGAATAATTCTTGATGGATTTAGATCTACTCATAAGAGGATTGATAAGTTGAGAAAGAAAGAAAATTAATTTGTCAATGGTATCAACAATGGGTTAAAGAAGAATGTCAGTTTTGTGAATTTTTAAGACAAGAAAATAATATAAAAAGGGGTCGAGAACATAAGAAAGGAAAAAAATGAAAAAATAGAAAGGGGCCACACAAATCAAGAGAGGAAAAACAAGGAAAAACTACATGGCTATGTGGAGGGGAACTAGGGAGACCACCATGGGGTGGAGACATAGATTAACAAACAAGAGGGGAAAAAAAGAGGAATGGGAAGGAAAAAATAAGGGGACCAAGGTGAAGGATGGATCAAGAAAAAAGAAAGGTGAGAAAAAAGTAGGGGGTAGGAATGGGATGAGATGGGGATCTTGATCAAGGATGAGGAAGAGATAATTTATTGAGGTGGGTTATTAGGGGTTTCCAAGAGAAACTAAGACTCCATTTATCATCTTGATTAAGGTTGAAGGTGTTATTATAGATTTCTATGGCTTTTTTGATTTTCCTCTTGAAATAGTTGTCTTTTTTTACTAAGACTTGAGTTTCTTCTAAATAGATGTGGTGATTGATCATGGAAGAGTGCTCTGTAAGGGAAACAATAAGGACCCAATCATGCCTAAATTCAACATAATTCTCTATGATACTAATGTTGAAGGAATACTTTGTCTCACTAGCTAGGGGTGCCAAATCAACAAACCACCTTGTAGAGTCCTAAATTGAGTAGGAGGTCTCTAGGGTCTTTGAGAGAGAGAATACAATTTTTAAGGGTTGAGATGGGCTTGTAGGTACAATGGAGACCCTTTTTGAGAAGGATCTTGGAAATTTTGTTAGAAAGGCCTTCAATATAGGATATAGCAACAATAGGGAGGTTAAAAGGAGTAGAAACCTTAGCTTAGAGTTGAAGCAAGATTTATCTTGTTTGAAATCTCTTGCAATAAGCTTAATTTTGTATCCATTCATTTTAAAGACGCATGTTAAGTGGAAAATATTTTGGTCTATTTTCTAATCATGAAAAATGTGAAAGTCCTTAGTAGCCAAAGGTTTTAGGATATTGGATTTTTATGTGAAGTGGTAAGGAGAGGAGTGAAGGTATAGGTTAGTCTGCATCATTTTTTGAAAGATGTGATGGGATAGGAAACTATCAAACTTTATAATGAGAAAAATTCCTAAGCATAATGAAGGAGGTGCAAGGAACTACATTGTTAAAGGGTGAGTGGAATTAATCAAGCTTCTCAAGATCATGAGGCCAACAAATGTTGGTATCATCCACATAGCACTTTCACAACTTTGGTTTAAGGGGATATGGATGGAGAGTGATTTATTCATTCTATCCCATGAAAAGGCTAGCAATAATGGGGGAGAGAGGAGATGCAAAGGAAACTCCATCCAAATATGTATTGACAACACCTTGGAAGGTAAAAAATGTGAATCTAAGGAATAACTCTACCAAAGTGACAACCTCACAATTTTTATTCTCAACTATCTCAATAGAGTATGGGATAAGAACCTTGATGAAAAGAGAAACACATCAAAGCTAACCAAAAAATGATTTTCTTCCAACTTTGTATTCTTGAAAATTTCTAGGAAATGGAATAGATCCTTGATGAAGTTAGATTTACTCATAAGAGAAGTGATAAACTTAGCTAGAAAGGCAACTAGTTTGTAGTTAGGGGAGTTAATGGTGTCAATGATGGGTCAAGGGGGATGCTAATTTTGTGAATTTTTAGGACGTCATAAATATGTGTGGTAACCTCCTTGGAAGGACATAGCCACTTTTGGTTGGCATCATTGAAAGATAAAAGAGAAATGGAATTTTTAACTTTTTTAAAATTTTAGAGATGGAGTTTCAAGGTAGGATTTTGTGACCTACTATTTAAGAGAAGATCTAGCATCTTAGTGATGTTGTCATGCTTGTTCATGATAAACATGGTGTTACATTTTTTATCCTTGGTAATGAAGAGGTCATTAGGGATGTTATTATTAGAATTGTGAAAAGCACAAGCCACAGGGTCAAACAATGAACAAATACACCTTCCACACAAGAGATTGTAAAAAAAAATATGCAATATTCCTCAACAAGAAAAAGCTACAAAATGAACCTCAAGAATCTTCAAGGAAAACAAGAGTCCTCAAAGTTTGAGAGTTCAAGAGTAAATCTCCAGAGTGATAATATAATTAGGGTTGAGTGCTATATAAGAGCAACCCTAATAATTGCTCACTTTAGTTAACAAAAAATCACTTAGTTAACTGAATAAAGAACTCCTAATTTTAGCTTAAGTGCATTAGAATAAATTAGACTAATCGTTAATTAAAGCTTAATTATTAGCTAATGCATGATTACTCTAACACCCCCCCTTAAGATGAACTTATGGAGTAATTAAATACACTAAAAAGAATGCATGGTGGGTCTTGAAAAAAAAGGCTCGGAGAGGTACCCATGTACAAACAAAAGATCTCTCACAACTAGAGAAAAAGAGAAAACCACAATGGGAGAAAAATCCTCTCCAAAAGAGAGAAAAGTGAATAAAGGACTCAAAAAGCCTCTAAATCAAGGTGTGAAGGATTGAGAAGCCTCCAACCAAAATAATGTTTTGAAAAGAGATGAACATGTAGAACACCGTTGAAGCACGAAGAAGCTGTAGACTAGTATCGAATGGAGACTGATATGGTGCTGAAATGAAGAACCTCCTATGAAAGAAATGATTATTAGGATCAAGATAATAAGAATATGCATGCATGCCCCAATGAAACTACTCGAATCAGATGGAAAACAAAGGAAAACATCTAGAAATTGAAGATACAAATGTCAAGATCCAAGGAGACTATAATCTGCATGAGTGCCCCTAACAACACTACTTGAATTAGATGAAAAACAAAGGAAAACATCTAAATGCCAAAGATATAGGTGGTACATGAATCTACATGAGTGACCCCAATGACACTACTTAACATGCAAGATGCAAATCGAAAATATAGGTATTAACAGTAGAAACCCCCCCATAATGTTGAAAAGGGAGAGCCATGATAGGTACACTGAAACTATGTGAAACCAAGAAGTGCATGTAGGAGAAACAACTTGCAAATAAAAGGGTATGCAAACTAATGGACACTTGCATGAGGCAAGAATTGTTAGTTTTAGGATTAGAATTAAATAAGCAAAAATAAAACAATTTCACATAGATAGACACAACAATATACCCGAGGAAAAACCCTCCAACTTGAGGGGAAAAACCTAGCAACAAAATCTCTCTTATATATTGAAATGATGGAAACACTTCTCTTTAGAATGAAGCCAATCACAAGGCCAATAATCAACATCACACTTGATGCACACATAGATGTAAATCACACTCCTTGAAAGACACGAACTGCCGTAGGAGAAAATTCACACTTGCAGATGTGAATGGACAAACTTCGCTTGATTATTCAACGAAAATAAATGATCTCATATATATATATAATGTGAAGGAGAGGTCACACCTCTTCATGAACAAGGTCGGCCACAAATGAAATGAATTTACAAATGAATGGTGCAAATTACAAGGAGAGTCGGCCCAAATGAAATATAATATGTTGCCAAGAGAAGCGCCTCTTCACTTTAATGAATGCAATAAATAAATAGTCGTTAGGCTATATGAAATTTATTGTTCAACAAGCAAGGCAGAAGTATGTAGCCCGCGACTACAACATCAACACTCCCTCTTAGCTAGGGAGGAATACTTGCAATACACAAAGTCATGGAATCTCTCAACATGACACCCACAATGGCTACACCCATATGCGGAAAGGAACACATCATGTAGTCACTCAATGTGATATCAACCATCATGGCTACTCCCATGTATGGAATAGAACATGTGCACAAGTTCCCATCATGGAGTCACTCAACGTGATGTCGTCATCTCATCATGATGTCCACCATGGCTACTCCCAGAGGGTTGAAAAAAACAAGTACAAGGAAATCATCATAGAGTCTCTCAACATGATGTTGTCATGGAGTCACTCAACATGACATCCACCATGGCTACTCCCAAAGGGTGGAACAAGGGTTTTCACCTCAAATTTCTCTCACAAAGAAAGATGCATTAACAAGGGCTTACACTTCAAATTTTTCGGGCAGAGAAAGATGTGTTAACAAGGGCTTACACCTCAAATTTCTCTCGTAGAGAAAGATGTGTTAACAAGGGCTTACACCTCAAATTTATCTCATAGAGAAAGATGCGTTAACAAGGGATTACACCTCAAATTCCTCCATCTTAGAGGAAAATGCATTAAAACAAGTCTTCATGAATATGTAACTCCCTCTGAAGCTCCAAGTACTTGCATCAACCTTCTGACCTCCTTGTCCAAGATTTCCTGCAACGCTTGATTTAGAGAATTGGTTTCTAGCGCACAATTCTAGTGTTGTAGAGAGTTCAGTACTATCCTCCTTGACCTCATCCCAGATCATTCTATTATGAATAGGTTTGTAGAGCTACCGATATCAAATCCAGATGACTATCTTGTGCAATTATGTTCTTAGTAGCTGAAGAGAACTTCCAAGGACTTTAGCATCGACCTTGCAACACTGCAACCTTCACTCCATCTTAGTGAGTCACATAACTCCCTCTTGATCCCTACCTCAAATATTGAAAAGAAATCCTTTGGAAGTGAAATCCCTCCATTGGCAGTATCTCAGTCCTTTTCTCGGACATGCTCTCAAATCGAGCCTTGAATCTTGAGATTTTAACTCCCTCTTCGAAGTAACTAATCGCAAAGACAACTTGAATATGATCTTCCTCTTCGAGAGATGTCTTCAAACACCAACTTAGACCCAAGGCTGCAAGCTATGACTCCATGCTTGATCATTTCTCCAGCCAGCATGACTTCCTCACAGGATACCTCAAGCTCTTCTAAGCAATCTCTCATTACCCTCTTGCTCCTCGATTCATCTTGGAAGCATTTTAGAGAGAAATTACTAATAGTTTTAAACTATCCTGAAGAAATATCAAAGCTATAAGCATACAAGATTCACTATCCCAATGATACAACATGAATTAATAACTACATAAAAATTCATCAAAGGTAAAAAAATACTTATCTCTTAACCATAGAACTAGATATGTGGTTGTGACTCATCTTTTCCACCTTCAATGTTGCCATCCTTGATTTTGCACCTATCATAGGAATCACACGAATCATCTCCAAACATAGGTACTAACCAAGGCACCAATGCTTCCTAGATCTCTATATGGTGAAATCACATCAATACTGAAAAGACATTCTCTTATTGACTGGACCAATAAACATCATTGAATTTGAGGCGAATGCCCCCTTCTCTAGACTATTGAATATGATGTCACTTTTAGAACTCATATCCTTAGGGATTAACTCCTAGGAGCTGGGCGACACCTCCAATATTTGATTTCTCATAGCATACCTAACAACATGATGGAGCAATCTCCTGAATATTTGAATGTGGTCTAAAGACCATTCAAATATATATTGACTTTCTCTTATTCCATCGATTGTCCTGGAGTGACTGCAATATGAAAATATGACCACAACCTGCAGCTTAGAATCGTGTTGGAAACTCCAATAAGCGACATTAGAATATTAATTCTAATATATGATTAAGATGAAGATGTGATCTCCACTAGACATCTCAAGCAGTGACCATGATCCAATATAACAGTGACACCCAACGACTGCAACTACCAAGCACGATTGAAAGGCAGACCCGATAACGAGTGAGATGAAATCTTCAATTTAAGAAAGAATGGCTAGTTCTTGAGCAAAGATAATAAAGCTGACCATGAACATTGATTATATTTTATCTTGAATAGGCACACTCCTGAATGCTTACGAATGACAATTATGATAATTTCCAGAACTCAAAAATATCTCTTGCAACAAAGACGCGATGAAGAAGAGAGATTTCTTGTAATGCCATGATATTCACTATATCACCAGTGCTCAAGACATACGATGATGATAACAAAGTTTTATGAAATGTATTAAGTATCCTAAAAACTTGGTGATGCCTTCTGCACAACTTGTTTCAATACATATATATTTTGCTGAGGAATACACAATCATTCATCGACGATAGAAGAGCCACGACTTGCCAGATAGAATATGAAAAAATGTCATTTAGATAGTCCAAACAAATACAAGTCTGAAAACTATAACCTAACTCAGACCATATCTCCTTCAGACTGCTTAGCAATTCTAATAAGATCTTTTCTTAGACCCGCTCTGATACCATGTTAGTTTTAGGATCAAAATTAAATAAGTAGAAATAAAACAATTTCACATTGATAGACACAACAATATACCCTAGGAAAAAACCTCCAACTTGAGGGGAAAAACCTAGCAATAAAATCTCTCTTATATATTGAAATCATGGCAACAATTCTCTTTACAATGAGGCCAATCATAAGGCCAATAATCAACATCACACTTGACGTACACACATATGTAAATCACACTCCTTGAAAGACACAAACTGTTGTAGGAGAAAATTCGCACTTGCAGATGTGAATGGATGAACTTCAGTTGATGATTCAATGGAATGAAATGATCTCATATATATACAATGTGAAGGAGAGGTCACACCTCTTGATGAACAAGGTTGGCCACAAATGAAATGAATTTACAAATGAATGGTGCGAATTACAAGGAGAGTCGGCCCAAATGAAATATAATATGTTTCCAAGTGAAGCACCTCTTCACTTTAATGAATGCAATAAATAAATAGCCATTAGGCTATATGAAATTTATTGTTCAACAAGCAAGGCAAAAGTAGCTACAACATACACAAGAATCACCAAGATTCTTTGTTGTCATGGAAGGGACACTCACTTGAAAAATTTGTGATGGAAAAACCAAAGGAAAACATCAACCCCCCCATGGAACTTTATATCATAGTGTGATTACAAAATGCACAATAAGATGTGCAAAATCCCCCAAAAATATACACCAAAATGACACTTTATCTTTGTGTGTCTAGAAAAGAGAATGTGCCTGAAAAGATGTCTACAATACCCAAATAGGAAAAAATACTATAAATACATATAGAACAACCAAAAAAGAGTCATCCCATGAAAACGAAAAAGTTTCCATGAGCTAAGATGCCCAATTAATTGACCAGAGTGTGAAAACACAAAAAATTGAATAAAATGTACTTGGAGAGCAATCTAAAAAATGTGCATGGATGGAAGTGAAGAGATTTGAAAGATGGTTCCAACACCACTAGAATTGTGAAAAATGGAGAAATTGGTCAAAAGTTATGAGCTCGAGACTAAAAATAGCACCTTTGATTTCAACAAGCTATAGAATGCATCAAATGGGAAACAAGTGATAAGACCCACACCACTAGAAATTTGGTGGAACTAGCTTTTTGATGATATCTCGTTCACCAAAATTCGATATCGTACACCCAAGTTATGGCCAAAATTTTAAAAAAACTCCTTTAGGGAAAAAGAGGGTCTAAAGGGGCCATGATGCAAATCGTACCGCTGAAATCATGTCGATGTTAGTAGAATATTCCACAAAATATTCCTTGTCTAACAAAAAAAACATAGTGGTTGGAAAGAAATCTTGTGGCTAGGAAATTACTGTAGTTGCTAGAATATGCTCATGAAAATGAAATATTTTGTTGGGGGTTTGTTGCATCAGAATGTCTGTCGAGTAAAACTTCACAGTGTCAGGAAAAAGGAGAGTTTTCTAGAAAAAGAAGATGTGCGGGTAAAATGTTTCGACATAAAAGTGTTTGATGGAGATTCACTAGCATCAACAAAAGTATGAACATGTCAAGAATTTTTAAAAAAAACTGTCGGTAATTTTTGTGGTAGCCGCTGAGAATCAAAGTTGTGGCTAGCAAGGGAAAGATTGTTGGTCGTAGGTTTTAAAGCCGTTAGTAAGTACTTCAAGTGGGGCTCGTAGGCCTACAGGTGGAGGTACCTACATGTACCACCCATTAGAGCGCCCCCTTTTTTAAATTTAAAAAAATTACAACTTATTTTCAAAAATGTTGGGAATAGGATGTCATTTAATTGCAATCCTAAACATTATTTCGTGTATCTCCAAGTCCTTGGAAAGTGTTCCCCAACACTAGGATTAGAGAGAGATTAAGTTCGAATGAAATGAACATATAAATTGACATTTGTAATTAATTCTAAATGATAGGAACATGTGGGGATGCCCAAGAAGGGCTCCTACAAAATAGGAGCACATGGGGCACCCACATGGAAGGTGGAACTCACCTTGAGTTAAGTTAACTATTTGGAGAAAAGATAACACTTCAATAATGCATGTAAAGATCTTAGAAATTAGGGATTGATGTTTACATGCATGAAGTTCAGTTCAATTCAGTTATGGTTCAGTTATCTTCAATTACACGTAGTTAGTTTGAGTTGCATGTTAGTTGACTTGAATTGCATGCTAATGACTTGAGTTGCATGACAAATAATAGGTTACTACTTTCAGTTAACAGTGGATGATCAATCCTGCATGATATTTGGATGAATGGTGGAGAGATATGTTTCAATTAACAAAGATTGACTTGGACCCACCTTGGGCGCCCAAGTTGGCACCTTGGAGTTAACACTTTTGCATGAGAAGATATTTTATAAGGCTGAGTTAAGCAACTTTGAGGAGAAGCTTACAAGATATCTTTGTAATCAACGTTGAGTTATGACTTCAGTTTGGGATGCCCAAATTGATGGACTTGATTTGACATTTTTTTTCACGAAATAACTCTACTTGCAAAAAATAGGCATAGGATTTGTGAGATAAGCTTTGTGCTTTGTAATTGTCAACTCTTTGGAGTTTACAAAGCTCATTATTGTCTATTTATTGCAGCAATTTGAAGAGAGTTTTATTATATTTTATTATAGGTTGTGAAGAAGAATTGTTGAAGGAAAAAGAAGCATCTCAAGAAAGGATTGATAAAGAATTATTGTAATCTTGTTTTAAGGTTAAATAATACAAGCACTATTGATTCTGGTGGTGGAGTTTTTTCTTGAAAGGGTTTCTCCACGATATATTGTGTGTCACTTCTATCTTCTGGTATTCTTCTTCTACAATCTTCTATCTACTTCTACAATTGGTAAAATGAATCTAAACAAATAATCATATACAAAGAAATTGTAACAAATAATACTTAATTAGATCTACAATCTCCTAGTCTTACAAAGTATTAAGCTACATAATTATGTCCATTTTCAACATTTGGTATTAGAGCTAATGGTTGGGATAGAGTTTGGGACGCCTTTCTCTTAAAAGTTTGAAAGTTTTTTGGCTATAGTGAGAGCTTTTCTATTGTGTTATTTCTGATTTTGGAAAGTAAGTTTGTTACAATGAGTTTTAATTCTCATTTAGATATTGAAAGATTCAATGGATCTAATTATGAGATGTGGAAACTAAAAATGGAGGATCTCCTTGAAGAGAGAGATCAGTGGTTAGCTATTGGTAATGAGAGAAAGTCACCTACAACGATGTCAGATAAGGATTGGGCTAAGCTTGATAAGAAGGAAAGAGGGACCATAATATTATGTCTTGCTGATGTTGTTCTCATGAATGTTTCAGAAGAAACTACCACATATAAGTTGTGGAAGAGAATAGGTGATATCTATCAAACCAAAAGTCTTACTAATAAGTTGTATCTGAAAAGATAGTTGTATTCTTTAAAGATTAAAGATGGTGTTTCTATTGCAAATCATTTGAATGTTGTTAATTTGATTCTAAGTCAGTCAGCATCTATAGATGTAAAGCTAGAAGATGAAGATAAATGCATTTTGTTACTTTTTTTTTTACCAAAGTCTTGGGAAAATTTAATTGTTTCTATCAGTGGTAGTGGTGAAAATCCTAAGATGGACAATATAATTCCTACTCTCCTATCAGAGGAGATGAGTAGGAAGTCTAAAATGGAAATCCAAGATGCCTTGTTTGTAAAAGGTAGGCCTGAGAAAAAGGAACCTTAGGGAGACAAGGAAGGAAATGGTAAGTCCAAAGGACGGTCTGAAACCCCTGGTAAGAGTAAGGTAAAGTGTTGAAACTGTGGGGAACCGGGACATGCGAAGAAGGATTGTAAGAACAAGAAAAAGAGTTCTAATTCTTCTACAGAGGAATCCTCAGATGACAGTAATCATGCATTGATCATTTCATGTAAAAATTTAATTGATGACTCTTTGCTTGATTTTTTCAGAGTGATCTTCATGAAGAGGATGGTAGTCATGATGCCATGTGTAGCTCATACCATAGTTCAGTGGGAGTTGTTGGTAGTGACATGGATGCATCATTGGTAAGGTTATCTTCATGAGTTTTGGGATATGTTTTCCTGGTTTAGGGTGGTTGCTACTATGTCATGGTTTACTCTTGATATGCATTTAGAGTTTGGAATGGTACTTGTTCTCTTGAGACCAGGATGCATATATGTTATGGTGCATGTGATCTCCTAGTAGGAGATGGTTAGATCATGGATGTTTATGTTTCTAATTTATGATTGGAGCTTTGACATTGATTGTAGTAGTTCTCTTATGTATTGGGTACATTAATAATTTGCTTGATTACTTCATGATAGTGTTGTGTTGCATTTGGAGTTTGGCATAGATTGGTTGGTTACAGGTCCTCATCAATACTTGGAGAAATAGATGAGGCTTGAGTTCTCTTATGGTTAGAGACATGTGTTGAGATTGTTACTCTTGATGAGATTTCAACAAGAAGTATAAGGAGCCTACACCTTGGTTGGACGCGAGTTCAACACACTTGGCAGTTACACATGCCTCTAAAGAGGCAGTTTGGTTACATAGACTTGGGAAAGGTATTGGTTTTTTTTATTGCAAGAAAATTAAACTTGAATGTGATAGTCAGAGTGCTATTTTTTTAGCCAAAAATCCTATGTATCATGCTCGTACTAAGCATGTTGATTTTTAGTATCAATTTGTGCAAGAAATGGTTGAGTGGGAAGGTATTGATTGAGAAAGTTGACACTTCGATCAATGCTGCAGATTATCTTACAAAACCAATTTCTATAAATAAGTTCTCTTGGTGTAGGAAGGCCATTGGCCTTGAGTCCTGTACTTGATTTATAATAATGATTCCTTGTTTAGAATAATTGCAATGTATAATGTCAAGAGGGAGAATGTTGGGAATAGGATGCCATTTAATTGCAATCCTAAACATTATTTCATGTATCTCCTAAGTCCTTGGAAAGTGTTCCCCAACACTAGGATTAGAAAGAGATTAAATTCAAATGAAATGAACATGTAAATTGACATTTGCAATTAATTCTAAATGATAGGAACATGCGTGGACACCCAAGAAGAGCTCCTAAAAAATAGGAGCATAGGGGGCACCCACATGGAGGGTGGAACTCACCTTGAGTTAAGTTAGCTGTTTGGAGAAAATATAACACTTCAGTAGTGCATGTAGAGATCCTAGAAGTTAGGGATTGATGTTTACATGCATGAAGTTAAGTTAAGTTTAGCTATGGTTCAATTATCTTCATTTACGTGTAGTTAGTTTGAGTTGCATGTTAGTTGACTTGAATTGCATGCTAATGACTTGAGTTGCATGATAGATAACAGGTGACTACTTTCAGTTAACAGGGGATGATCAATGATGCATGATATTTGCATGAATGGTGGAGAGATATGTTTCAGTTAATAGGGATTGACTTGGACCCACCTTGGGCACCCAAGTTGGCATCTTGGAGTTAACACTTTTGCATGTGAAGATATTTTATAAGGCTAAGTTAAGTGGGCTGATTCTTGGGCACCAACTTTGAGGAGAAGCTTACAAGATATCTTCATAATCAACGTTGAGTTATGACTTCAGTTTGGGATACCAAAATTGATGGGCTTGGTTTGACATTGTTTTTCACGAAAGAACTCTACTTGCAAAGAATAGGCGTAGGTTTTGTGAGATAAGCTTTGTGCTTTGTAATTGTCAACTCTTTGGAGTTTACAAGGCTCATTATTGTCTATTTATTGCAGCAAGTTGAAGAGAGTTTTATCAGATTTTATTATAGGTTGTGAAGAAGAATTGTTGAAGGAAAAAGAAGCGTCTCAAGAAATGATTGATAAATAATTATTGTAATCTTGTTCTAAGGTTAACTAATACGAGCACTATTGATTCTAGTGGTGGATTTTTTTCCTAAAAGGGTTTCTCCATGGTATATGTTGTGTCACTTCTATCTTCTTGTCTTATTCTTCTACAATCTTCTGTCTACTACAATTGGTAAAATGAATCTAAACAAATAATCATATACAAAGAAATTATAACAAAGAACACTTAATTAGATCTACAATCTCACAGTTTTACAAAGTATTAAGCTACATAGTTACCTCCATTTTCAACAAAAAAAACTTTTGCAGTATTTTTTTACTTTTAAAACTTCTAAATAAAGAAATTTTAAAAAGTAATGTCGAATTGAATTTTTTACTTTTATTTATTTATTTATTTTTTCATGCATAAAGTGTTGTACAGAGGTCGTACGAGCCCCTATGCAAAAAAAAAACGTAAGAAGCTCTCAATAAGCAATATAGACAAATTTATAGTCAAAATTTGTCGAATCAATCTCCCGAGTCCAACAACAAGGTCTGTTTCACACCAAAAAGCACCAAAATCACAGCTACCCTAAAAAAAAATTGCTTCAAACCCTTGCAGATATGACCTCAGGAATCCAAATTAGGCCAAACGAAAGGAAAATATGACTTTCTCGACAACTCTAAATCCAACAGAAGACTCTGTTTTGATCCTAGATGCACCAAAATTTTCCCACCTCCAAAATTTGACAAAAAGAAAAGGGGATTTAGATATGAAGCCTATAACCCTTGTTGAAGAAAAAAACCTCATAAATTGAGAAGGGGTTCATTGAATCGAGGCTCTAATACCATGCTAGAATTGTGAAAAAAATGAGTGACAAGATCAAACAACGAACAAATAGACCTTCCACGTAAGAGATCTGCAAACAATATGTGCAATATTACTCAACAAGAAAAAGATACAAAAGAACCTCAAGAATCTTCAAGGAAAACAAGAGTCCTCAAAGGTTGAGAGTTCAAGAGTTTAGAAGAGAAAATCTG
Organism: Sequoia sempervirens; assembly: GCA_007258455.2. Taxonomy (NCBI): domain Eukaryota; kingdom Viridiplantae; phylum Streptophyta; class Pinopsida; order Cupressales; family Cupressaceae; genus Sequoia; species Sequoia sempervirens. The sequence goes on from VDFB02163912.1 coordinate 67,835, forward strand.
AAAGTGATAATACAATGAGGGTTGAGTGCTATATAGGAGCAACCCTAATGATTTTTCACTTCAATTAACAAAAAAACACTTAGTTAACTGAATAAATAAATCCTAAGTTTAGCTTAAGTGCATGAGAATAAATTAGACTAATAATTATTTAAAGGTTAATTATTAGCTAATGCATGATTACTCTAATAGTTACAATTGAAAGGTTTGGCATGTCTAATGGTGATTGCATAATTTTATATGATATCTTCAACTACATCCTTAAGAAGAGAAAAAACCTCCTTAATTTCTAAATTAAAAAGTTGCATGTAAAATTGTTTGTGGAATTATTGGAAAGCTGAATCCCTTTTTAGAAAATTAAGTCTACAAATTGAAATAGGAATTCAACTAGTTAACAATCAATTTCTTTCCCAATCTTGGACAATTTTTTTGGTGTTCCTTAAAAATTTATTTGGCTTATTTTGAAAGTGTCATTTTTATGTACAATTGTTTGTTTGTAGTTAGTTTGTTGGTGCCGCTTTTGGTTTTTCCATTATTTATAGAACTCATTGTGTTGATAAGATGCTATTGTGATGTAAAATGGTACAAAACCTTGAAAATACACATTTTACCTTACTCACAAAACATAAAAAAAAAGTAATGAAACCACATAGTATCCATAACATAGAATAACAATAATCCATGTAAAGCCCCAATATTTTTCCCAAGACATAAATGGTAAATAAATGGATAAAAAAAAATTATACATTGAAAATACAACATACATATGAGAAGGGGGACTACACGATGAGGAGGAGAATTGTAGGAGTGTTTTACTACATGGGCTATGGCTTTGTCCTTGGTTGCATCTTCTCTCTTATTTGTGTAGATTGATGGTGGTGTGTGTTGTTGGTGAGGGAGTGGGGGGTTTGTTGGGTTTGGGGAATAGAGGAGTGTCCGGTAGGGGTTTTTTTCCTTCCTTTGGGTACATGTTTATAGAGGCATCATGTGGTTTTATGGGGGAGTAGTGGAAGAGTGTGGTTTTTGGGCTTAAGGGTGGCTTAAGGTGGTGATCCTCTATATTGGATCTTGTAGGTTATGGCCTCGAGTGAAGCCATTGGCTTAAAACAAAAAATGGATTTTAGGGCGACCTTCCATTGGAATGCCCCATCCTTGTCAATGCATGCAAATGTTGGAAATCTGTTGATTAAGGATTCAAGTGTGGATGGGATGTCCTCAATTGGGGGATCACATATTTTGAAAATAAATAGCTTCTTGGAGAGGAGTCAAGATAGTCAGGTCTTGGTGATTCAACCTAATTTAGTTGTGGAAGATGTTAATTATTTGATGAATCGTGCATTAATTTGTAATTTTATGGGTCTCTCTTCCATTCTTGGAGTCATGGGCTAGGTGGACATGGAATCCTGAGGGTGAAATGGAGGTGATGCTGACTGCCAACAATTATTTATGGTGGTCTTTAATTATCTAGCTGATCACAACAAAGTATTTGAGGGGGGCCATACTTTTATAATCAGGTTGGTTTGTTCATTAATCCATGGCATCCTGGTTTTAACCCTACAAAGGAGCTCCCAAATCAAGTTCCTGTTTGGGTGTGTCCCTTTGTTTCCTCTAAATTTTTGGAGGAATGGCATTCTGCATATGATTTCCCTATTGTTGGGAAAGCTGGTGTGTCCCTCTCAACAAATGTTAGAAAAAAAGGTAATTTCTTTTTCCCACATTTGCATTGAAATTGATTTAAGTAACCCTCTTCCAAACTCTTTGGAAATTCATTTGGGTTTTTCCTCATGGGTTCAACAATTAGATTACAAAGCATTACCTTTTCAATGTTGGATATGCCATGAATATGAGCACTTGTAGAAAAGATGTCTTAGGATCCATCCTTTAGAGCCTCCTCTTAACTAGCCTTCATGTCATCCCTCTAAGAAGGATAAAGGAAAGGAAACTATTTTGGATGAGGTTATAGATAAGGAAGGTTTTATTTATATTAAGCCTCACAACAAGAATGGAGGAAAAAAAGGAATGTTTAAGGAGAGAAAAGATGAGGATGTGTTCAGCCACTTTGATGTATTGGATGATCCTGGCCAACAAGAGGTGAACCCCGGTATGTTGAATCTTGAAATAGGAGACTTGGAGGTGGATTAGGCGATAACCAAAATTGCTGAGAGTAAATATACTCAGGAGGGTGGCTTGATAGTAGCACAAATGGATATAGATTTGGCCCCTGAGATTTTAGTAGCTCTAGTGGCAAATGAAGTTCTGGAAATTATTGAAGATTCAGGCTTGGTAGAGAATACACCCCCATTAGGGAAGGAAGATTTGCATTCAAGGAAAGGAAATAAAGCCTCTCCCATATTAGGGCTACAAAAAAAAAATCTCAAGAAAGGGGTTTTAGAGGAACCTCTTAAGGTGGGGAGAAAGAAGGACCTAGAAACAACCTCTTATTCACTTTAATTAGGTAATATTGCTATTATCTAATTAATATCCTTAAATTCCTCTAAACCCCTATGGTATTTGGTTAAAAATTAAATACCTTAACACCTTACTCCTCCTTTCATCAAATGAATTAAATAAATATGACATTTATTTAATTCCTCACATGTCACATCACTTTCACTTAATCTTAATCAACCTCTTAATCTCTTCATTAGGGATGTGCACATGCCTAATCCTTGATTAAGATGTGTCACATTCTCCAAATTTTGCAAGTTGACTTCTAATATTCCTTAACCACTAATTATCTTCTAATCATTGATTAGCTAATCTAATCAGCATCTTGGTCAACTCTCCCCATCCACCAAGGAATCTTTAATTCCTTTTTATTCATCTAAGACTCCTATCTTCCCCATGTGAATTTTTAATTCACTTTTATTCTCCATGGAATCTTTTTTTCCCCATGCAAGTTCTAGAACCTTTGACTTGTCACATCACATGTGCCAAAGTCTTTTAGAATCTTTGACTTGTCACATCAAGTCACATGTGGACAAGTGCTTCCATTTTTGGAACCTTGTCTTGTCCATGAGATTCTTCCAAGCACGTGAATTTTTAATTCACATTTATTTTCCCAACTACTTTCCTCAGATTCTCCATGGAGATTTTTGAGGAATACTAAAATTCCTCTCATGTCACTTTCCAACCATTTGGGAACAAGAAATTTCCTTTTAAGAAAATATTCTCCTCTCCCAATGTACTTTCAAAGTATTTGTCCTTCTTCCACATCATGTACCCTCCTTCCATCTCATTATGTCCTTTGGACACTTCATCCTCCACATGGCAAGATGTGAGGGCTTATGATTCCTCAACTCACTATAGCCCTATATCTTGGCCATGGTGGCTCAATCTTAACCATCCATTTCTCTAGAGAATTCAAATTCTTCGATAAATACCCCCTCTTTTCTCTCATTTAGGGACCTTATGCATTTGATACCAAACTCTTTCCATTTTTCCATTTGAAGCCATACTTAGCCAATTTGCACATTTTTCCTTCATCGTAGCACTTGAACCCACTATTCATCCACTTTCAACCATCTTGCATCTTTCATCTCATTTGCCATCCAAGGAGTAACATCACGAATCACATCAAGGGCCAACCAAGGACAATGCGAATAGAAGGTGTATCATTTGTTTTGCTTCATCTTGCTTTTATTTGTGTTCATCATAGCCTAATCATGAGGTGGTATTGTGTTTGTTTTCTCTTGCATTTCTAAGTTGTATTGTATTTTCAGATAGATTGCAAACACCTGCACACATTTCTGGTACACTCGGTGGGACCCAAAAATGAGTCTCTTGCTCTCAAGTTTTTTGTTGTTTCACTATTTGCAGGTTTAGGTTGCAGAGAGGTGGTCTTGCCCATAGATAGGCGAACCTACCCACGGATAGGCAGACCTTCCCACAAATAGGCGGACCTACCCTCAGAGGGGTAGACCTACCCTTATAGAGGTGAACCTGCCCTCCACAAAGCCCAAAAACAAGAAGTTTTTCCAACTTTTAGTAGAGGGGTGGACCCGCCCAAAACAACATTTTTTAGAAGGTAAAAACTACATTTTAAGCACTATTTTCTATTGTTTTGAGTATTTTTGACCTCCTAACGTGTGTTTGTGTCTGTGCAACAATTTGATGAGCATTTGGTGGATAACAAAAAATAAATTACTAACAAGTTTCTTGCAGGGCCATTCATTTTGAAACTTTTATTAGTTTTTTGCTTGTCATTTTTTGTTAATTTAGGCACATAGCTTAACTAGGAGGGGTCAAATTTACATTGTGTGTTGTGTATGTGGTAGGTTATTGACACATCTGATCCCCTTGCACTGTTTGGTGATCCTGGGTGATGAGAAATCATAGCTTACCAAGTCCTTGAGTCATCTTTTTTGTTTTTTTAGGGGACCTGCTTTGGGATTTCATCACGCTAAGGGATGATCCCAACCACACATACCAACACAGTATATAAAGGGGGGAGGCCAAAGTTGTACCCTAATCTAGCCACATTGTTATTGGTGAAGTGTCGAGATGACGTGAAGAGTTGGTCTGAGCCTTTAGTATCTTGCTAAGGTTCCCAAATCACACTTGTGATGAGTTGGTGTTCACGGTTTGGGCCTCACGTATCGGGTGCATATTGAGGACTCCCTAGCCACCTTGTTTATCCTAGATAGAGGAATTTGTTGGCCATACCCATTCTACTAATCTTAGGATCATGTTGCTTGAACTATTTTCTTTGTGCAAAACTAATAATTTTTTGTTCAATCAAGTCAACCTTATCCTTTGATTGTTGTTTGCTGTGTTTTGGGTCCTTTGCCATAGTCATTTTTGCAAAAATCGAGTTTAGATTTGTGTAGAGGGGTGGAATTTCCTTTGTAGAGGGGCGAACTTGCCCTACTAGGGGAAAACCTGCCTTCTGTCTTAGTCCCTTTTCAACCTGTTTTTGTCAGATTTTCCCAACTTTTTGTCAAACAGGCAGACCTACCCTTGGATGAGCAGAGATGCCCTTGAATAGGCATACCTACCCCAAACAATTGTTTTTTCCCATTTTTCACTGAATAGGTAGACTTTCCCTTGGATAGGTGGACCTACCCCTTTCAGTTGGGCGAACCTACCCTTGGATGGGTGGACCTGCCGTTGAATAAGCATACCTGCCCCAAACAACTGTTTTTGCCCGTTTTTCACTAAATAGGCGGATCTTCCCTTGGATAGGTGGACTTTACCCTTTTATTTGGGTGGACCTACCCTTGGAGGGGCATACCTGCCCTAACTTGGGTGAACTTTCCCTCCAAACGACCTTTTTCACCCTCTGTTCAGTCATTTCGAGCACCAATTTGCCTGTCATCAACACTTTTCCATAAGTTATTGTTTCATCAACCAAACCACATGGGTGCTACTTAGAACATCATTAGATTCCATATCTATCATAAAATCATCCATCCCAATCATCTAGACTTCGTTTAAGGGGTTTTGATTTTTATGCAGAAACTTTTAGAGGCCATAACTTTTGACTCGGGTGTCTGATTGGGCTGAAATTTTACGGGTTGTTGCATTATGAGGTGGCATGTGGATTCCCATTAAACCCTTAGCTGGTTGCCCCTATTTTGGCACATTTTTGGGGCTTCAAACTTTCAGCTTGACCCTCAAAATCACAATTTAGTGTTTTTTTCTAGTTTTTGAAAAATCATTTTCGTTAGTAACCCAAAATGCATGTCTCAGATTTGGGATGTTATTTTTATATTCATCCTACCTTAGTTTTGGGTATTTTTTGGGAAAAAACTAGACTCAAAGGTATGCCTGTGTAGTTTCCTAAAATGGAAAAAATTGACAATTTTTAAAAACTGCCAAATCTAGAAAAATTTGATTGTCAGCTTCTTACGTCCTCTAGTTAAAACCCCTAGAATTGGTGTAGAATCAATCCCATCACATCCTCCAATAATCCTAATCTAAGCTCCAATCCAATCCTAATCTGAGCTTTAGTCCATCTACAGCCAAAATCTTTGGGTATTGAAACAAATCTTAAGATCCCTCCTTCCATCTTCAATTTCATCCTATTCATCTTTCATCCATTCCAAGAGTCAGTCTCCCCATACAAGAATTTTTTCATCCATTCCAATCAATTTTTTACTCGTTTCAACCTTTCATTCATCCCTTCCAAACAACCCTTTCCTTTTTCCAACCAATCGTTCATCTATTCTTAACCTCCTTCTCTTGTTTTGAGTAGTCATTCACCCATTTCGATCAATCATTTACTTGTTCTGAGTAATCTTTCATCCATTATGAGCTTTTGTCTCCTTGTTCTGAGTCATCGTTCATCCATTTCGAGCCTCTGTTCATCCAACCATTCTTCTACTCTGGGTTGTCGTTCACCCGTTATGATAACCGTTCTCCACATTCTGAGTGTCGTTCATCCATTCTAGGTTATCATTTGTCCACTTTGAACTTCCGTTCATCCAATCCAAGCATTTGTTCCCTCTTTCAGACTGTCATTCACCCATAGCTATTCTTTCATTCTGATAATCGTTCTCCCCATTCTGATAACTGTTCCCCTGTTATGGGTTGTCATCTCTCTGTTCCAAGTTGTCATCCATCCATTTTGAGGCTCCATTCATCCATCCCAATAGTCATTCCCTCATTTTAGGCTCATGTTTCCTCGTTCTAAAAGGTCACTCATTCATTTTGGATTGTTGTTTACCCGTTTTGGAAATCATTCTCCCATTCCGCTAAACTTTGTTTCAAGTAGTTATTTCAGTTGACCTAGGCGTCTGAGCTTGATCTCCATTCTTCGAAACTAGCTTAGGATTGTCATCCATCCTAAGTTATTCATCCTCATCGGCCCTATCAATCCACTTCCATATCAAGTTGGATTCGATGTCGTCATCTTCTATCTATCCTTTAATTCAATCAATCGACATCCTAAGTCACCTAGGGTAATCTCTGAATGGGGTTTATAATCTCTTTCACCATCTAATCTGATCCATCAGTCAATCTTATCAATCATCGATCAATCTTATCCAATCCAATCCAGTCACATCCCTATCCAATCACCTTCGACCCAATCAATCTACTTCCATCTCGAAGTAGATTCGGTGTCATGATCATCCTTTGATAATCAAATCCAACCATCAGAATCAATCCCATCACATCATCTAATCATCCTAATCTAAGCTTTAATCCAATCTCGATTTGAGCTTTAGTCCATTTCCATTCAAAATCTTTGATCCATCCTATTTATCCTTTCATCATCATGAATCCTTATCCTTCATCAATAGTAATCAAGGGAAACCCTAATTACATCGACGATGATAACAAAAGTCTTGTCAATCAAGAAGAATATGACATAGATCCCCTTGACACTATCATCGCTAGTAAGCTTTCTCCATCCACTTCCCGCAATCCAATCACCCCTTCAAGCTATCCCATTATGTCTTCATCCATGCCTAATCACGCTCCTTATGCTACATTTGACAAGGGATATCCATTATCTTCCTCAATTGCATCCCCATCATATCCTTCACTTGCATCATCTCCTTATCCAACATCCATGTCTTCCTATCCTAATCCACCATCACAATATCCCTATCTTAATCCCCTATCCACATCCTCCTATCTCAATCCTTCATTCACATATGCCCACTATCCTAATCCTCCATACCAATCTGCCCATCCTACTCATACATTCACATCGTCCTATCCTAATCCAACATCCACATCAACCTATTCTAATCTAACATCCACATCTTCTTATCCTAATCTGTCATCCACATCTCCCTATCTCAATCTTCCCATCCTAATCCACCGTCACAATATCCTTACTACAATCCTAATTCACCATTCCAATATCCTTACCTTAACCCTCCATCCAATCCTAATCCTCCATCTACTCCTAGTCTTCCATCCAATCCTGTTCCTCAATCTAATCCTAATCCACCAATCCATATTCCTAATCCCCTATCAATCCATAATAATTCATCCACTCCTACCTCACCATCTATGCCTAGAGTATGCAAGTTTCTCACTCCAAAAGTTCTCTAAGGACTTATGACAAAGCACACATCCCCCACTCTGCCACTTGGAGTCATGGAACCATGCCATCCCAGCCCATCATCCACAGTCACTAGTGATGAGACCCTTCTCCAACCCCCACCTATCATTGTTGTTACCACCCCTAGCACTACTCAAACAGTTGAAACCATCACACCCATCAAATTCATTGAACACCCACCTCCTACTTCAAGATCCGTCGAACCCATTGAAGACCCACAAATCCAATCCACTTCTCCCACTCCTAGTATCACTAAAATCCATTCCCATGAATGCTTTGAATCCTCCATCCTTCCATCTTCCCCACTTGAAGAGTCCCTCTGAGACTCCGTCATCATGCCACCCACACAAGATGAGTCATCCCAAAAGTTTGATCCAAAGCATGCCAACATATTCTGTACTACAGATCAAGATCCTACCATCCCATCTAGTCCACCTCAAGATCACGGTCCCCCATCCATCCCATCCCATGATCCCTTTGATACTCAAGATCTGATCACTCCATCACCTACTGCCACAAATCCAAATCCTATCATGTCACCTAATCCCTCTCTTGATCCGTTACCACTCACTTGTCCCGATCAAGATGTTGCTACCCCATCATCTTCATCTCATGATCCTCCATCATCACCTAAACCTACTATCCCCTCATTGCTTTTATATCCCCTTGGTACTCTCACATTCTTCCATGGTGGTCTCCTTGCAGAAGAAAAAAAAGCATATATACCACCCATCATCCTCCGCCTAATAATAGACTCGCTTCATGTTTCCAAAATAAAAAAAATCTTGTCATGGATCGAATGCTTAAGAACATGAACTATCAAGGAAAAGGTCTAGGCATTCACGAGCAAGGTATTTTAGAGCCCATCTAGGTTAGAACAAATCTGTATACAAAGTCTTGGACATATTTCTCAAGAATCAAAATCTAAAGATGTTGGTACAACCTCTAGATGTCCTCAATGAGCCTCTTCCAAAATAAATATAGGCTCTTACCATCACTCCACTAGATCATATGCTTCCATCCCTCCTCCTCCATCATATCACCTCAAAAAAACTATCCATATTCCTTCTTCATCTGCTCCATCCATTTTGGGTCCTTACATCCCTCCATCCACCATCTCCCATCCTTCATCTACTCCATCCATCTTGGGTCCTTATGTCCCTCCACCCACTATGTCTATTTTGGGCTCTTATATCCCAAAATCACCTCCTCCATCTCGTCTTATTCATCCTTTCATCCATTCATCACCTATCCATGTCATCCATCATAAACATCCCACTCGCATGTCTCCTAATCAACATAAAAAAGGCACATACCTACACATCCTCCATCTACACATAATCCCCATAATCTTACCTCCATTTCTCCACATCATCCATCTCCTAGCACCCATCCCATTGCTATTAAAAGCACTTAGGATGCTAAAGAAAAAATGCATAAATATAAACATCCATATGAATCAAAAGCTCCTCATGTCCCCTCTAAAAGACATGGTGATAAAAAGAAAAATCAAATCTAGAATCCAAATCAAATCCATAGGCCACAAAGGCCCACCAAAGCAAAAATCAAAACCATGTGGATCCCAAAGAAAAAAGATGTCATGCCTTCAAATGAAGCATCCATAACAACATCCAAAGTTGCTAATACAAAAGCCAATCATACACATCCTTCATCTCCTAAATCTGTTTTGGGTCCTTATGTCCCAAAATTCACTATCCCATCTCTTGCATTATCCCCACATTCTCACTCCATTAATCCTCCTATCCTTTCACATACACCACCACATGTGCCAATGTTGGTCCTAAACTCACCACCCCATCACACACCTACTTCCAACACCCCATCTATTATCCCACATATCTTCCCCATCAAATCCCTTTAATTCATCCTCTTGCATAATCCATTTATCCTAATAAGGTTGTACCAACATCCAATAGTTGCTTTGAACATGCACTCTTAATAATTTGTATGGAATTTGATGCTTGATTCCTTCATCCATCTCTTTATCGCATGTCTTCCAAATCCACTCATCTGCCTCCCTATCCTTATCCATCTCCATCCACATTCTGTTGAAAAAGTCAAGAAAATCCCAAGAGTCAAGAAAATCCAAAAAGTCAAGAAAATCCAAAAAGTCAAGAAAATCCAAAAAAGTCAAGAAAATCCAAAAAAATTAAAAAATCAGAAAAATCCAAAAAGAGTAAAGAGAAATAATTCGTCCAATGGTGAAAACTTGGAAAACAAGCGCCTTGGATAAGTACCATGATGAAAACTTGGAAAACAAGCGTCATGTGTAAATCTCCTGTCCAGCTTACTTCTGCACTTGGGGGTAGCTTCATCCCCTTCATCCATCAATTGCATCCCCTTCACCCATCTCCTCCATCCAACATATCTTCCATATCGTACCTATCATATCCCATTTATCCCAATCCCTCCATCCTCCCTGTGATCTTGATATTGATAGGGGAAAGCATATATACATACTTTGGACACCTCATGGCATACATTCTCTTCATCCATAAACTATCCTAATCCTTATTTGCATTCATCTATCTTCCTTGTCCACCCATCATGCTACCATTAATCTCCCTTCATTATCCATGCATCCTATCCATATCCATCTCACTCCCTTATTTTCCCATCCTTTTATCTTCCATCCCTCCTGCCTCATTATACATGACATAAGTCCTTGGAGAAATCATTCATCATAAGTCCTTTGTGACATAAGTCCTTGGAGACATCATTCATCCAAAAAATCCCTTCCATCTCACCATCCTAGTCTTCCTATCCATCATAACATCCCTTTTCATCTATCCATTTAGTAACCTTGTCCTCATCTAAATCCTTATCCCTCTATCCATCCATCATGGCAATCCCTTCCATCTCCCCATCCTTAACTTCCTATCCATCCATCATCTAATCCTTTTCATCTCCCCATCCTTATCTTCCCACCTATCCACATCTCCTTACCAATCCCAAGAATCTATTTCATCTCCCCATCCTTCTCTTCCTATCTATCCAACCAATTCCTTCCATCTCCCCATCCTTCTCTTCCTCTCTATCCAAAAAATCCCCCCCATCTCCCCATCCTTACCTCCCTATCTGTTTATCTCTATCCTCATCCCATCTCCTAATCCCTTGTCATTGGTATCTATCTATAGGATTCTCTCCATGCAATCCAATTCCATATATCTCATCATCATCACTTATGCTTCTTTTTCACATCTTTTCAATCTCCTATCCTTTCTCATCATTCTTCTATCCATCCTATCATCATCCCGATTCATCTTTTGATGCTTTGAATAACTATCCCATCCATGAGCTTTGTGTAATCACCATCATCCTATCCAATCCACTAGGTCAGTCTTATCTTATCATATCAGTCCTATCATTTTATCCCATTATCTAGGGTTATCTCATCATCCTTTATCCATCATTTGTCTTTGGTACTTTGACGAACTATGTTGCCCCTACGCTTTCACATAGGAAAGGTCAATCATTTGACCCACCCCTGGGTCTCCTTTATCGTCTATCATTGGTCTTTTCTTTTTTCCATCTAGTCCTTGTCATATATCATTGGTCTTTATCGTCCTCTTTCCATTTTTATCCATGATTAGTCATCAGCCTTTTATCGAACTAAGAGGGCTCTGCGCTTTCACGTAGGCAAGGCTAATCTTCGATTGGCCCCCAAGCCCCTAGGTTTTTAGGGTGTGTCAGTCTTGTGTCTTGTGTTTCATCCTGTGTCATGTTATCACGTGTGTTCTTATCTAGTTGGTTCTTCACAAACAAGAACTGCCAATGTCATCAGATCCAATCGGTTTTGAATATCCTGCGTCATTTCAATCTTTTAGTTTAGTATCCATCTTTAGTCTCAACATGACGCATCCTTCCTAATAGACATCATCAATCCCATCCATCCCCTTGATTCTATGGCAAAGGATGTTCAAAATTGATTATGATCTTTTGATGCTTTTGGCTTCTTTTTTTATCATTTGAGCTCCCTATCACACCTCATCATGGTCACCTTAATCCATCATATCATGGTGTGCTTTGATTGGTAAAAATAGGGGCATATCTTGATCTTTTGTTTGTTTGTGTCCTCTTGGTTGTCCCATGTAGTAGCCACCAAGATCCTTGTGGTCTTGTGTTATGTTGGGGCATCCTTGTGTGCTTGTGGTTATTCCAATACCTAGCCTGACTAAAGTCATCGCAACTTTGGGGTGTTGGGATAGCCTTCTTGTCTGTTGTGTTTGTTTCATGCATTATAAACTAATCTACCTTGGTTCCACATACCCTGGCACTTGGTGTCTTATGCTATAGCAAAAGACAGTGCCCCAAAAATGGAAAATTAAATTAGGATTGTATTTCATCCCCCCCATCCATTCATCCTTCATCAATCTCCCTCCCATATCCATCCAATCTCTTATCCTCATCTCTTCAATCTTCTTAGAATAGTATAGATTGGTTATTCTAAGCATCTTGTCCCCCATCATTTTTATTCCTTTCATCCATCTCACATCTCAATCTAATCCTCATCAATTCAATCTCACACAAATCATCTCATCACATCCTTGGCCTTGTTCCTAACCTTGCTACAAGCCTTGATCTCATCATCGTCATCATCATCATCATCATCGAGATGTATCCTTCCCTCATCAACAACCCTTTCGTCGGGATGTATCCTTCCCTATCCTCGTGTTGTTTTGGGGTGTATCCTTCCCTCATCAACAACACTTTCATCATCATCATCATTGGGATATATCTTTCCCTATCCTTGTGTTGTTTTGAGATATCGCATTCCCTCATCGACAACACTTTATCTATCATCAACCCATTTTTTCTTGTAGCTCGATTGGGGCAACATCACATTTGTCCTTAAATTCATTTGTGCTTCATCCATCTCCTATTGCTTATCATCCTCTCTCACTCCATCCCTTTGCATCATCTCATCCATTTTGAGAGTACACTTGTGTTCTCTCGAACCCGCATGTCCTCTGAAGGGGGCATCCTTCATCCCTAATCTTCATCGTCACTCCCATAATCTTTCCTCCTAGTCACTCCTTTGAATGACTGGGGCATCTTTTCCAATATAACTATCTTCTTGCGGGTTCTATGTTTTAATATTCTTTGAAATGATGCTACTTCATAACACCATCTCAAAGAGGGACGAAATGTAGACACCTAAATTTGAACACTTACATTGGTCCAAATTTATCCCTTTCCGTCTAAACATCCTCTTATTCACGTTAATTGGGTAATATTTCTATTATCTAATTAATATCCTTAAATTACTCTAAACCCCTAAGGTATTTAGTTAACAATTAAATACCTTACCCCCTTACTCCTTTCATCAAATGAATTAAATAAATATGACATTTATTTAATCCCTCACATGTCATATCACTTTCACTTAATCTTAATCAACCTCTTAATCTCTTTATTAGGGATGTGCACATGCCTAATCCTTGATTAGGATGTGTCACATCCTCCAACTTTTGCAAGTTGGCTTCTAATATTCCTTAACCACTAATTAGCTAATCTAATCAGCATCTTGGTCAACTCTCCCCATCCCCCAATGAATCTTTAATTCCTTTTTATTCATCCAAGACTCCTCTCTTCTCCATGTGAATTTTTAATACACTTTTATTCCTTCAAAGAATTTTCTCTTCCCCATGCAAGTTCTAGAACCTTTGACTTGTCACATCACATGTGCCAAAGTCTTCTAGAATCTTTGAATTGTCACATCAAGTCACATGTGGACAAGTGCTTCCACTTTTGGAACCTTGTCTTGTCCATGAGATTCTTCCAAGCATGTGAATTTTTAATTCACATTTATTTTCCCAACTACTTTCCTCTTCCCCATGGAGATTTTTGAGGAATACTAAAATTCCTCTCATGTCACTTTCCAACCATTTGGGAACAAGAAATTTCCTTTTAAGGAAATATTCTCCTCTCCCAATGTACTTTCAAAGTACTTTTCCTTCTTCCACATCATGTACCCTCCTTCCATCTCATCATGTCCTTTGGACACTTCATCCTCCACATGGCAAGATGTGAGGGCTTGTGAGTCCTCAACTCACTATAGCCCTATATCTTGGCCATGGTGGCTCAATCTTAACCATCTATTTCTCTAGAGAATTCAAATTCTTCGATAAATACCCCCTCTTTTCTCTCATTTAGGGACCTTATGTATTTGATACCAAACTCTTTCCATTTTTCCATTTGAAGCCATACTTAGCCAATTTGCACATTTTTCCTTCATCAAAGCACTTGAACCCAATATTCATCCACTTTCAACCATCTTGCATCTTTCATCTCATTTTCCATCCAAGGAGCAACATTATGAATCACATCAAGGGCCAACAAATTAAAACGCAAATAAAAGGTATATCATTTTTTTTGCTTCATCTTGCTTTTATTTGTGTTCATCGTAGCCTAATCATGAGGTGGTCTTGTGTTTGTTTTCTCTTCCATTTTCAGATAGATCACAAACATTTGCACACAGGTGGATTACCAGTAAGTTTTCTATTTTGTGATTTCTTTGAGGTTGGAGTCTGGAGAGATTGTTCTTCTTTCTAATGCTTAAACCCCAACTTATTTTTGTGGAAAGTCTCATCTTTGGTCTCACATTAAGTATATTTGGAGTCTAGCTCCTTTATATCCTCAAATTGTAGCTAGATATTTTAGTGTTATTGCTACTTTGGAGGAAAAGAGGGGAGGGTTGCAAAGGTTGGAGTAGTTAGCTACTCTTCTCAGATAAAAAATTTCTTCCTTAAATATTATGGATATAAAGCTTAGTAATGATCAATTTACTTGAAATAATAGGAGATGTGGTAAGGAATCCATCACAGAGAGATTTGATAGGTTATTGGTTTCTTGATTTTGGATTGGTGGCAATTGGGCTACCAGTTTTGAGATATTAGATTGGAGGGGTTCTAACCATTGGCCAATTAAGCTCTTAGCTTCATTGGCACATGTCTCTAAAAATACATCTTTTGAGTTTTAACTTATGTGGCTATGGGAACCACTTCTTCAGGATCTTATGGCAGATTGGTCGCACTGGGGTAGACTGGTATTTGGCACAATGATGTATTCTTTTGTCAAGCAATTTGCAGTCTATGAAGTAGCAACTCAAGAAGTGGAATAAGAAGTTTTGTGGCAATATTTTCCATGCTAAGGCGGATACTTAGGACAGCTTGGATGCTATTACCTATGAGATCAGAGAATATGGCCTTTTTGAAGAATCCCTTAAGGAGGAATTGATGGCCTTGAAGGTTCTAGAGGAATGAAAATGATGGGAGGAGATCTATTGGAAACAAAAGGCCCATATAAAGTGGTTGCAAGAAGTGGGCATAAATACAACTTTATTTTTTAATTTTTTTAAGTCTAGGAGGCATGGGAACTTGATCTCATCTCTTGTGTCTTCTAGGGGAGATCAACTAGTTTCTCTTTGGGATATTTCTAGAGAGGCTTCATAGTATTATGCCACTTTGTTCAAGGAAGATTTTCCTGATGTGTTGGAAGAAGAAAACCATATTTTGACATGTATTCCTTCTCCTATTTCTTTAGAAATGAATGAGCACCTTATGAGACCTGTCTCCCTAGATGAATTGGAGGGAATTTTTTTCAGATGAAGAAAGGGAAAGCTCCTAGTCCTTATGGGTTTTTGATAGAATTCTTGTAGGATTTTTAGTAAATTATAAAATTGGATTTATTGGAGATGATGTAGGAATCTCAGAGGAATAAAAAAATGTTGAGGGCCATGAACTCTACTTCTCTTGCTCTTATCCCCAAATGCGAAGGGGCTAACTAGTCGAGTATATTTAATACCATAGCTCTATGTAATGTGGTTTACAATATTTTGTCTAAGTTGATTGTGAAGAGGCTAAAGTGGTGGATTGGCAGGTTCATTTTTGAAGAATAGGGAGGCTTTGTGGTTGGCAGAAAAATATTGGATGGAGTGGTCATTGTGGTTGAGACTTTATAATATATGACTAATTCAAAGGAAAAAGATATGTTTTTCAAACTAGACATGGCTAAGCCTATGATAGGGTCAAATGGTCTTTCCTCTAAAACGTGCCTAGTGACTTTGGTTTTGATTAAGAGTGCGTGAAGTGGGTGATAAGTTGTGTTACGTCCACTTCTTTCTCTATGATTGTCAATGGTGAGCCTTCCACCTTGTTTGGAGCATCTAGAGGTCTTCAATAAGGGGATCCTTTATCACCATACTTGTTTATTCTTTTGGCAGAAGGTTTGGGGAGAGTCATTAAGAGTCATGTTAATCAAGGCTCTACTCAAGGGTGGAGTTGGGGTAATGGCTTGCCTCCGTAGATGCATTTATAGTTTGTTGATGATACCGCTTTGATGGGTGTAGCTAAGATTAGAGAAGCTAATAATTTTTGTTGGGTTTTGGACATACATCTTGTAACTTCAAGCCAACAGATCAATGAAGGTAAATATTCCATTTATTTCTTCAGTACCCCCTTGCTTATTCAGTAATGGATTGCTCGTATTCTTAGATTTCAAATTGGAAATCTTCCTATGATCTTTCTTGGCATACCTCTCTCTATTGGAACCCTTCCTAGGAGATCTTGGAAATGTATTCTAGAAAATTTTCAGGAAAGAGTGAATCATTGGACCCATAGGTGGTTGTCCTTTGCGAGATGATTGTTTACTTCTAAAGTCTATGGTTTAGGTTCTTCCTAATTACAAGTGTATGTTTTAGGTGGCTCCTAGTTTTATTAAGGATTTGGATTCTCTTGCAAGAAATTTTTTATGGGTTGGTGGCTTGGATTCTTTGAATTGGAGTCTAGTTAAGTGGGATATTTTTTGTAGGATGAAATAGGGAGGGGGGCCTTGGGCTGCAACAAATTAGCCTTAATGGTCAAGCACTAGCTGCTAAGTTATATTAGAGATGGTGCAATGAATAGGATCATGTCTAGGCCAAGATTATCTCTAAAAAATACATGAAGGTGGTGGCTAAGGAAGAGGTTCCTTGGGCTTCTCTATTGGGTAAAGGTTATGTCCTTTGGTAAAATCTTAAAAAGGGATCCAAGCTGATCAAGGGAGATTTTTTTTGGATTTGTAATAGGGAAACTAAAGCTCTATTTTAGTATGATTCTTGGGATGGTTTTTCCCCAATAATTACTATGTATCCTCATTTTCAGTACCTTTGTCATTGCTTCTTGGAGGATTGCTAGTCCTAGTGTGGAATTTAAATCAAACTGGTTCTGGGGACATGTGGGAGTGTCTAAATGGCAAAGGATCTAGTTGAATGGCCAGATGGGGGATTGGATGCAAAACATGGAGAGTTAAGAAACATTTTAGTTGGTAGAGTGTGTAGCTCACTTAGGGAGTGGGATATTTTGGCTTGGATTCTAGATCCCAGGGGGATCTATGTGGTTGCTAGTGGATATCAAGAGTTGAACCTTCAGAAATATGTGGTGGCTATTATTCTTGCTATTGAAAGAGCTTGTGCTCTTAGCTATTGTAAGATAATTTGTGAGTCAGATTCTCAAATATTACTTAATATATTGAATGAGTAGAAGTTGAATGGAGTTAATTGACATCTTTCCTCTATAGCTAGGTGGATTCTTAGATTGAGTTCCATGTTATATTTTTTCTCCTTTACTCATATCTTGTGGGAGTGGAATAAAGTTGTTGATTGTTTGGCTGAATGGGCTTTCAAGAATGCTAGGAATTGGCAGGTCAAAGGTTGGGAGCAATTATCTTGGGATTATTCCCAAGGGTTAGATAGGATGATTATTGAGGACATGTTTGGTTGATGTTATTCAATCAAATGGTTTTTTTGGGGGTTATTTCCCACTCTTTGGATAGTTGGTGGTTCTATGGTTTTTTGGTTATTACTTTGGATGCTTGTTAAGGACCCGACTTGCTATCTATGATTGATTTATATTGATTCAATAAATTTTTACCCCTTTTATTCAAAAAAACACACATATGTGAAAAAATTGAATGCTCAAGCCCTAGAGTTTCCACAACACAATGTCGTAAAACTCAATAAATCACCTAGTGAATGCCTAAGTATGACTACGCAAGAAAGACACTTAGTCACATAAAAATAACCCAATGGTGACCTTGCATAGAGGTAGAGTTCTATCTATATTTTACGATTAGATATAAGAACATGATATCCATCATTTGCAAGTATAAAAAAATGGTGAGACTAGTGCAATAACCCATTCCTCAAATTTAAGCCATGTATAACAAGCATTCACAAGGAAGTGGAAACAACATACAAACCTTTTTTCCACTCATTCTATAATTAGAAGGAATATAACATAAGAGAATAAATAAGAAAGTACACTAAGTAACAACAAACTAAGATACTAAGCATCTAAGGCAAACCCTAGGGAATCATTCTCCTTTAAACACCTTTTCTAAAAATGGTCTAGAAGTTCTCACTATCTTTAAATCTCTCTTGTTGGGACCAAATGACCCCTATTGCTAGAAAAAATCACCTAGTTGATTCTCTAAATTGGTCACCTTGATATTGTAAATTTCACCTATTGTAGACATTATGAACAAAAAATAGTTCTCAAGAGGACAATGGGGCCCTTAGAAGCATAAAAAATTGGTTCTAAATTTAACCAAAGGATCTACAACATGCCTAAGGTTAAAAATAAACTACACCACTAATTTATCACCTTTCAAGACAAAACTCAAGAGTAGAAGATCTAAGATGAGTGAAGGGCTAGGCCTAGGAAAGCCTAAATTGACTAAACACTAACAAGGTGCAACTTACATGTTCCAAGGGTTATTTGAAAATGATTTCAACCATATATTTTTGTTAAGCCTAATATTAATTAAGATACATTAACCATAGATGAATTTCCCTAATTTAGTTTTAACAAAAATCACTTGACCACTCATAAGCTAAATACATCAAGTATCAACATTTTTTTATTTAAATAAGATTATCCTTTACTATTCACAAACACTACTCATTTCATTTCAATGTGGTTGATGAAAGAAATAAAATAAATCCAAAATCATATTACTATTCTTCTATTAACACATACTAAATCAACATTTTACTTAAAATGGTCAAATCACATATATTATAATATCCTTAAATATTTTTTTAATTTTTTATACAAATATTGATTAAATGCATAAACCCTCACACTTTCTAATCACCTAGATCTCAAGGTGAGATCATACGGTGGTTGGGATTTTTACAATATTATGATGTAGATACAAAACCATGCACTTTATGATCACCCAATTACTACATACAAAGTTGAACATGAGATTACAACTAATGTATTGACAACATATTCTTCTAAACTTCTAAATCTATTATTACTAACAAAAAACTGTCCAATTATATAACAAAAGAAAATCTCTAAAATGTCACTAAATATTAATTGTTGTAGAAACAATAATCTCCTCTAAAAATTATTTATATTAGCAAATTAACAACTATTATCAACCACTAAAATATGAACAGTCAAACCTTAAACTATTTAATTAATTATAGAAGTAATTTTGGTAGAGATAGTAGGCTAAATTGATAAAAAAAAAATTAGAACAATTCAATCACTTCCAAAAACCACTAAAAGTTATAGTTGTATGACTATTCATGGGTGAAAATACCAATTGAAATAATAATTATGTGAATTTTAATTAATTATACAACTAATATCAAACTAAAACTACCTTTCGAGAAGATATATGGTTGTAAGGAACATAAAAAAAATGAGCATAACTCTAATTTTTTGAATGTCCAATATTGAAATACTAATGAACTCTAATTTTTAGATATCATTATTATGATTTAAATATAAAAATGATATAAATGAAATACCAATGAATTCTAAGTTTAAGATATCATTAGTAGGATTTAAATATAAAAACAATATAAATGTTAATAATCACAAGATATACTAGAAATGACAATACTAAATTTGCATAAAGTCAAATGATATAGTTGTCATACACCAATATAAACATCTAAATTGGAAACCACTATGAAAACCAACACAAATGCAATTGTTGAAATTGGCATGCAACTATTAAATATTGACATGCAAATGCTAAAATCAATATGTAGTTGTTGAACACTAAAATGCAACTACTAGAACTAGAAATATCTTCAACTGGTCAACACATTGGTAATCCCTAAATAAAATTGCTCAAATAGAAATGATGATTTTCATCCACAAATTCACTATTTTTAACTAGATGGCTAAGGAAAGGGTCTCATTGGACTCTACTTGGAAGATTCACTATTATTAATTGTACATGAATAAGTGGCCATACAATCACTTTGGAAGAAGTTGTATACCCTCAAAATGGAGGATGGTGGTTCTATAATTTTTTTATTTTTTTATTTTTTATTTTTTTTAGACTGCAGGAAAATGGTGGTTCTATAATTGAGCACATGAACATATGGGTAATTTTTTTTAGAATTGTGTCACATTCTTATAAAGGAAATGACTAACACATAATTTGTCAACTTGAATTGCTTAAAAGTGACATTTATGTTTTGAATTTAAAAATTACATGTAAACAAATGAAATGGAGAACTTTTAATGCAATTTATATTTATAGCTTTTTATTTAAAAAGAAAATTAGTTAAATATTTTTTTTATAAATTTAAGAGAAGAATATTGATTGCTATTTTTTTAAAAGTAAGATCAATGAGATGTTTCAAAAAAAGAAAAAAAATTCTCTAGTTTTTTTCCCTCATAGATAACTTAAACTTCTAGTGTATGGAAGAAAACTTAATTTTTGATGAATATTTAATCTTTAATATTTTTTAAAGTTAATCAAAGCATCATAGTTTTCATGGGAAGTCAATTTTTGTTTGGATTTTTTTAACATTTAAAAAAATTATAGCCTCGTGGAGAATATTCTCTTCTAGCACATCATATATTTAAAAATAAAAATAAAAATTATTTTATATATTTTTAATTTCTAATTAGCCTCATGTTTTATTATAATTTAACCTACTTGTAATAATTTTTTTAAAAATATAATCAAAATATTAAAAAAATAAAATAAAATTGGATTCTAGACTCTAGGATTTATAAAAGGGTATTTTTAAAATTTTATGAAAGTAGCATTGGTTAGAGAAATCCAGAGCTGAAGTTGAATTTTTCACAAAATAGGAGATAAACTGTCACATAAATAATTTTAGGTGAAAGTATTTCAATTGGAATATTTTCATTTGAAAATATTTCAAGTGTAATATTGCATGTGCATTCAACTTGAGCTTTGATTTTTAAAACTATATTATATCTATTTGGTGTTTTTGAGTGAAACCATTTCATTTGAAACTCTTTGTGCCCACATAGATGCCAAGTAGTTTAAGGAAAAATTATTTTGTGCAAAATTGTTTAGAGAAAAAATATTTTTCTTGAAACTATTTTCTATATTTTTCTCATGTTCAATATGATTAATAAAAAAATTACACTCCATTGGAATGAAAATGGAGAAGGATAATTGAAAAACAATTCTTTAGTTTTTACTAGACTCATGGGATCACCTTGTTATGATCATCAAAAGAATTGCCTATAGGGTCAAGATAAATGAGGTACTAGCATTGCTACTTTCAATGGAGATGTGAAGAAAATAAGACAAAATGAGAAAGGAAAGAAGAAGGACAAAAAAGAGACATTCAAGATTTAAATCTTACATGGGATGTCCAAGGCTAAGTGTCAAAAATACAAAAATTCCAAGCAATACCATAGATATTGCAAAGAGGAGATGAATAAAAGGGAAAATAATTTAGATGATGTGTTTGAGAACTCTTAAGATGAGGTAGATTCCTTTGTCATAGTATTTATAACACATGCATTAGAAGGTACATTGTTGATTGGCTTAGGTACTTCCTTTCATATGACCTCTCATTAAGTGTGGTTCTATAAGTGCGAATATTATGATTGTGGGGAGGTGTACCATAGAGATGAATCTCACCTAAATTTTATTAATTGTGCAAGAATTTTTATCATATTCCCAAATGGATGTGTGAAGGGGATCAATGGTTTTTTTCATATCCTTCATCTAGCAAAAAAACTAATTATTAGTAAGTAAATTGAATGGCATGGGTGTGTATATTCTTTTGCTTTGGTGGAGAGTGAAATATGGTGTAAGGAGCTATGGAAATCACTAAGGGTGTCCATGTGGGTACTCTATTTTAGTTGGATATAGGGATTGACTAGCACATAATAGTTACTCTATTTATGTAGTGAAGAAATATGCAAAATCTACACTCTCAATAAAGAGGAGTTCTATATCCACTTCTACTAGTTGTGATTTTCTGGTACCTAAGAAAGCTCTTTCCTTAATATTATTTTTTATTTTTCATTTGTGAACCCACATGAAAAATAGTGTCCCACTTATGATGATTTTTTTTTTCATGTGTATGTCTTATTATGATGTGAATAATATTGTGTAAAAAAATACATTGTCATGGAGGATGTGTAAGAACATCTATGACAATGATAGTGATGTAAAGAGATATTAAGACACATAAGAGGATGATTATAGGGGGGTTACATTATTGACTACAAACCTTGACTCAATTTGTGGTGCATATTATGACACATCATGGATCATCCTTTGAGAGAGGTTATGGAGCCAAAATGGAGCACCAAATTTTGTGATTAAATTATAATAATTATTAAGTATTATGAAAATGCAAAAGCATATACTATTATTATTATGTTGACTCATCATAGAGGTGTGAGTTGGAATTTAGGCCCTAGATTTGGGTGGGCCATATTTGGGTCATGGAATTGGCCCATGGTTTATATTTTACCCAACTCCACATAATCTATTTTAGAAACATCATACACAAGAATAATATTAGAAACATTTGCATCACATTTAAAACTTGCATAATTAAATAATAAATAAATCAATTAAATATTCTATAGACATCAAACATGACAAGACCTTGTATTGATTTCTAAATCTACATCGAACTTTTTTAATTCTTATATTCCTTAACTTTTGATCTCTATTAAAATTCTCCTTTATCCAATTTGTAAAAAGATAATCCTCTTCTCCAATATGTGACCAAATAAAAGTGGCTTTCTATATTCACCAATACCCTTCTTATTCTCAGTTGAATTCTATTCTCATACTATTCTCTACTTTTTTTCTTTCCCATAATATCTACAAATAATAAATCTATTTTTCATTCAATTTTATTATTTTTAATTATTCTCCTCAAATTTCATCTTTTACTTTTCTAAAAATATCTAGATTCAAATCCCTGAAAATATCAAACTAAATATAAATAATTTAACCATTAATCATTTAATAATTTTCTATTTTCAATAAATAGATGAACACTATCTTTTATTTAATATTCTCTTCATTTTTTTAAATATAAGCTCTTTATATATTTAATTACATTACTTAAGAGATATTATATAGTGGCAACAAGACATAGAGCATCATGCTATAATATTATAAATAAATCTTTTAAAACACATTTGTTATATAAAACTAAAACTATAAAATAACTCTCGCTTAAATAAAATAACTCAAGATTGATATCTATAATGCATTTAATATATAATCTATACTAATTATTCTTGTAATTCTATATAAATTTAGAATTACCTTTATCTATTTAACTTATCCTTATCATATTATATTTATTTAAATCAAACATTATATTTTGTATCATTTTTTGTTATTTAAAATATTTATGTAGTATAATTCAATTTAAGGATACCACAATACTAATTCTTGAACTAGGACCCAGTTTTTATCACTTTATAATTCAAGCCTACTTCTAGCCAACCGAACATAACCTATTCCTCAAACGTCATACACTTAGTAGTACTTATATCATGTGATAAAATTTATATGATTAAATAATAGATAATATAATATAATGCTGCTTGCACATAAAAAATAAGCATTCAATAAAACTAACATAGAAACTACATATTCCCTAATTTTGGTTGAAATCAACACTTCAAGGATCTTCATTATAGATATATTGTCCTAATGGTGAAATATAAGCCTTGGACTCAATTGATTGATAATGAGGCTCTTCAATTTTGGTACAAATGATGATTCATTGTTAGTCACCTTGCTTCTAATACCCCTTCTCCCATTGTTAATTGGTGCAATTTTCTACTCAATGGAAAAATTCTCTTCCTGAACACTTAATTATGGGTGATTATTTTGATTTTGAGGATGGTGGTTACCCTAAGGTCTCCAACAATAGACCCTATTGTGGAGATGGAAACTTTAATTCTTGAGAGGGATTCCACTATGATTGGCATGGTTTCATTAAAAAAATGTTGATTCCTATTGGTAATTCTTCCTTTGGTTTGGTTATGGATGGCCTTCTTATGGTGTCCAAGTCCATCATGGATTATGATGGTTCCCCCCATTCTTGATCTGTGTATGAATTTCATGTCACATCTAATTTCTCTTGGGAGAAATTATCTCTTCTTGTCTATGGTGACTTGGGTTGAAGAAATGGTTGAGGCTTGCCCTTCCATTTCTCCTCAATTTGAAGATATGAATGCTGATTTTTCTTAAACTTTGGCTCAAATAAGGAGAAGAGATCTTCTTGAACATTTATTGGAGTCACATACTTGAATGAAGGGTGTGTAGATGACAAAGTCAGGGTATAGCATCATGTAGGATATTGACCCTTTTGATATTTTTATTTATGTGAGGTTGTTGTTTCTATGATAGATTAGCTATCTAGTTTTGCTATTTTTTCTATATGGTTTTCATGTCCCTTCAACATATATTTATCTTATTTTTAGGGCTCCATTTGGCATATGAAAATATGACTATAGTTGTGTTATTGGTGCCCCTTTTGGGTGTTCCATTCCTTGAGGATCTCATTGTGTTGATCACATGTTATTGTGATCTAAAAGGCTATGGGACCTTACCCATTTTACCTTAATCAAAAAATATAAAAATAAGTGATGAAACCACACAATATCCATAGTATAGCATAATGATAACCAATATAATTCCCTAATATTCTTCCCAAAACATTAATCGTTAATAAATGGATGGATAAATTATGTATAATACAATTATAAAACACATATTTGATGCAATTTAATGCTTAAGCCCTAGATTTTCCACAACACAAGTGACAACAATAGAGCACCAAGTCAATGCCTAAGTATGACTACACCTATGTAAAAATTACTTCATCACATGATAATAACCCCAATGAACAAGTGCAAGGAGGTAGAGTTCTATCTATATTGGACAATTAGATCCAAGACTATGACTTTCATCATTCACAAGCAAAAATCATATGGTAAGAGATGTACATTGACCCATCCATTAAAATCAAGCCATACATAATACACATTCACAAGGAAGTGCAAAAAAAATCCAAACCTTTGGCCCACTCACTCTAGAGGTAGAATAGATGAGAGATCCAAGAACTCACCAAGCCACACAAAGGATAGTTGATCTTGGACCAAGAACTAAATTTTAATACCAAAGAGGAGAATAAATAATAAGATACACTAAGTACCATGATAAAAAGCATCTAAGACAAACCTTGCAAAACCATTCTCCTTTAAACACCTTTCCTATAAATTGTCTAGAGGTTTCCATTGTCTCTAAATATCCTTTTAGGACCCAGTCAACCATATTTCTAGAGAAAATAACCTAGATGATTCTCTAAATTGATCATATTATCATTATAAATTTTCCTTATTATATACATGTGATTTCAAACAAGAAATAGGTCTCAATAGGATAATGATGTTCTCAAAATCATAAAAATCAGTTTCAATGTCAACCCAAGGATCTATAATATTCCCAAAGACAAAAATAACTTACATCATTAAGTTATCACCTTTCAATACAAGGCTCAAGGGTACAAAACCTGAGATGAGTGAAGGGCTAGGCCTAGGATATCCTAAATTAACAAAACACAAACAAGGTGTAACTTATATGTTCCAAGGATAATTTGTTAATTATTTGAACCATATATTTCCGTTAAGCCTAATATTAATTAAGACACTTTAACCATACATGAATTCTACTAATTAAATTTTTAACCAAAATCACTTTACCATTCATAAGTATTAACATCATACATCAAACATAACAAGCATAAAAGAGTAATGCAACTCCTAAACATAAAACCTACTACTCAAAACCATATCATTGATTTTATCTACTCATAGAATTCAAATGACAAACATGATACCATCTAGATTATATTTTTATTTCAACTTCATATTAAGAAAACTAGATCTATCTTATTATTAGGATTTCTCCAAACATGATAATCCTTTATTTTATGTTAAGTGAGGATAATTCAAATATGAAATGAACCTCATCCTAAATATGGATGGTTTGAAGTCTAAATAGTAAATTCTAGTAATATATAACTGGTCACTTTAATCTAGGATCATAAGACCCCACTTACACATACATTTTCTTTTAAAATATGAAATACAATAAAAATTACAATTATAATCCTACATTTAAAAATACAAGGATGGGCCTAATATAAGATAATTACAAGATTAAATACAATAAAAAGATGATTGCAACTTTTATATAATTTAAGACATACATGCGAACTAAGTAATATATTAAATTGACAACTCTTCAAGCTCCCAAGAGACCTTTGAGAAGAGTAACAATGGGTTCATTATCTGCCTACCAACCATATTAAAATAATTGTACACAATAGATGCGTATGCCCCTCTAGACAAACCCCAATCTATAGAGAGAGAAACTCATGGATACACCTCTAGCGAAACCATTCTCATACATAAATTGGGATCTTACTTGTAAGACACCAAAAATTACAAAAGTATTGCACATGATTTTTGCACACTGTTCAATTCATAACACAACATGAATTAATAATACTTCGGTAATTTAATGTAAAACCACACTTGAGTACACAACCCATCAAGGATTTGACACACAATTCATAAATTGGGTAATCATGACCTAATCAAATAAAGGAGAATGAAATAGGATACATATAAATTGAGTATAAACACTTTTTAATTCAAATAAGATTATCCTTTATTGTTCACCAATGTTACTTATTCAATTTCAATGTGGTTGATGAAAGAAAGAAGATAACTCCAAACTCATATTACTATTCTTCTATTAACACATGCTAAATAATCATTTTACTCAAAATTTTCACATCATAGATCTATTGTAATGTACTTAAATATATTTTTAAAAATTACAAATATTTAATGAAATGCATATAAACCCTCACACTTTTCATTCACCTAGATCTTGAGGTGGGAAGCATGAGAGCATATGGTGGCTAGGATTTTCATAATATTATGATGAAGATACAAAAACACACACTTTTTGATCACCCAAATCTTGATTTGGGCAAGGTGAGAGCATATAGTGGTTGGGACACTAAAATACTACATACCAAGTTGAAAATGAAATTACAACTAATGTATTAGCAACATAGCCTTCCAAACTTTCAAATCTATTCTAACTTGTGAAAAACCATCAAGTTATACAACATAAACATGATTTCTAAAATTCCACTAAATATTAATTAGTGTAGAAACAACAAACTCTTGTGAAAATGATTTATATTAGCAAATTGACAACTAGTACCCACCACTAAAATATGAACATTCAAACCTTAAACTGTTTGATCAAATGGTGAGTAATTTTAGTAGATATAGTAGTATAAATTGATTAAAAAAATAGAACAATTCAATCACTCACAAATACCACTAAAAATTATAGTTGTTCAATTGGTCATAGATGAAGTCTTTTGTTGAAATAATACTTATGTGATCTTTACATAATTGTATAGTTGATATCAAACTAAATCTGCCTTTCTTGAAGGTATATAGCTACAATGAACATAATAAAATTTGCCAATAACTCTATTTTTTTTTTTAATATGTAATACTAAAATAATGATGAACTTTAATTTTTAGATATCATTATTATTGTATAGATACTAAAATGATATAATTTTAATAATCACAAAGTTTACTATAAATGACAATACATGGTCAAGATCAAATCAAATGATATTGTTGTCATACAATGATGTAAACTTTTACATGAGAAACCATTGTGGAAACCCTATTATGCAACTATTGAAGTTGGCATGCAAATCTTGAAATTAATATGTAACTATTATTTGCTAACATAAATATTAAAATTGACATGCAACTACTAAATACTAACATGTAATCATTAAAATTAAATGAAGTTTGAACATTGACATGCAATTATTGATATATAACATGCAACTACTAAAACTAGAAAGATATTCAATTGATCAACATGTTGGTAATCCCTATATGGAATTACTCAAATGGAGATGACAGTTTTCATCTGCAAATCCAATTTTACAAAAACCATACAATTATTAGATGAAGTTACTTAGATGAATATGAGAGTTTTCATGCCAGGGTAGAAAAACGGAATACAATTCAATCTTAGAGAACACATATTTGATGAAAACTCAAATATGTTCTCCTTTGCCCAAACCTTTTTTTATAGGCACTTTTGAGAAAATAAAATATTATTTTATTTTTGTTTTTCCCCTTTTGCCTCCAAAAGAAGTCTCTAGAAGAACATTTTAAAATAATATCACTTTGTAACCCATCCTCAAAGGCACTTTTTGGTCACTCTTTTAAAACAATATTTTTATTAATAAAAAATAAGTTATGAATATAACTTAAAGTTAATTTTGGATAACTTAAATTAAATTATTAAACTATTTCCCTTATATCACCCTAACAACTTATGGGAAATAAAATATTAAACTAAGGTTTTTTATTAGCTTAATCTAAAAAAAAAATAACAAATATCTAAACACAATAAAATCATCACATTGATATCCAAACATTTAATAAGATCATTTTCCAAGCAATTTATCATAAGCTATAA
Source organism: Sequoia sempervirens (assembly GCA_007258455.2). NCBI lineage: Eukaryota > Viridiplantae > Streptophyta > Pinopsida > Cupressales > Cupressaceae > Sequoia > Sequoia sempervirens. Next base: position 96,732 of record VDFB02163912.1, read on the forward strand.
AATGATATCATCTCAAACATTCAAAATTCTTAAATTCGTCTTTTTAAGATTTCACCAAGAACCATAAAATCAAGTTCTTCCATTAATGGTCATCAATTTTTTCACTAAGATTAAGGCTTAAATTTTAAAAATATAAATATAATCTAAAAAAATAACAGGGATTCTTTTTCCAATCCCTTAAAATTTATAAGTATTTAATATATATTTTTCAGAAGATTTATTAAAAATATATCTATACTAATTATTATTCTAATTCCATATAAGTAGAATTAATTTTTATCTATTTAACTTCTCATTATTTTATTTTATTTATTTATAAATCAAAAATTAAATTTTTGTATTAATATTTATCATTTAGAATATTTAGATACACATGTAGCATAACTTAAGTTAAATATATTAAGATACTAATTCTTAAACTAGGACTAGGTGTTTGCCACTTTATATTTCAAGTCTATTTTCAACTAGTTGAATATAGCCTAATCCTAAAACATAACACACTTAAATATACCATTAGCAACATTTATATCATGTGATAAAATTTGTATAATTAAATAATAATTAATCTAATAAAATGGTTCATGTACATATAAACACACATATTCAATAAAAAAAAACATATAAATTTGTAATTTGAAACCACATAATATTCATAGCATTACATAATAATAATCCATGTAATGCCCTTAGATTTTACCCAAGATATTAACAATCAATAAACAAATAATCTTTTTTGTATATCAATAAAAACACATGTGACATAATTGAATTCATGCATCCTAGAGTTGTCACAACATGATGTGACAATATTCAATAGAGCACCAATTCAATGCTTAAGTATGGCCACACAAGTGAGAGACTTACTTAGTCACATGACAATAACCCCACGATAACCTTGCAAGGAAGTATATTTTTATCTATCTTTGATGACTAGATCCAATACTATGGTGATGACTTTGTTGAAGAGGTAGCAGTTAGAAGATGTCAGTTGGCATTTGGATGTAATTATACAACATATTCTTAATTTGTGTGCTTCCTTGGATTCTATTACTTTTTGTCACATTCTTAGAGAATGGAATGGGGTTGCGGATTGTTTGGCCAAATGGGCTTCCGATCATTTTCATAATTGAAACATTGTGGATAGGGGTCAATTACCCTCAGATTTGTCACAAAAGTTGGACCACTTAGTGGAGATTGACAAGGGTGTATAATGCCCTTGCTTTGTACTACTTTATTTTGGTTTGAATAAATTTTTACCCCTCTTTTAGTGTTAATACTATGCTCTCCATCATTCATGAGTAGAAAGGATAGGGTGAGAGTGGTGCAATGAACTATCCCTTAATCTCAAGCCTAGCATAACACACATTCACAAGGAAATAGAAACAACATTCAAACCTTCAATCCACTCACTCTAGAGGTAGAACAAGTAGGAGATCCAAGACCTCACCAAACCTCACAAAGGATGACTAGTCTTACGCCAAGAATTCACTTCCAATACAAAAAGGAGAATAGAGAACAAGATACACTAAGTACCAACAATATAAAAAAGTAGGCATCTAAGTAAAACCCTTGGGAATCATTCTCCTTAAACAAATTTTCTAAAATAGGTCTATAAGTATTCACTATTTCTAAACCTCCCTTGTTGGGATCAAATCACCCTATTTTTAGAGAAATTCACCTACCTGATTATCTAAATTTCACATGTTTCCAATGTAGCTTTCCACTATTATAGACATTTGATTTCTAACAAGAAATAGGGCTCAAGAGGACAACATGGTTCTTGGAAGCATAAAAATTAGCTCTAAGGTCAGCCCAAGGATCTACAACATGCACAAAGATACAAATAACTTACATCACTAAGTTACCACCTTTTAAGATAAGATTGAAGGGCATGAAACCCAAGAAGAGTGAAGGGATAGACTTGGGAAAGGCAACATAAGACTAATAAAGTGTAACTTCTATGTTTCAAGGGTTGTTTGTAAGTGATTTGAACCATATATTTCCATTATGAGTAAGGTTAATCAAGCCACATTAACCATACATAAATTCCACAAATTCAATTTAAACCAATAGTGCTTTACCATTCATAAGCATTACCATCATGCATCAAATGTGACAAGCATAAAAGAACAATGCAACTCCTAAACATAATGTTCACTCCTCAACACCATATCTGGTGTATGGTGTACCCAAGTTTGCTTGCACAACCTTTTAGAGACCTTTCCACTGTCTCCTTCCTAGAACCTAACTCCAATGGTTCTTGTTGAGCTTGGAAGACCAGCCAAGCCCTGCTCCAACTCTTCTCTATGAGTTTTCCACTTGTGCTTAACTTAGGAAGACCAACACCATTTGGAATTGCATTCCTCTTCACAACACCTAGAAGGATCTAAGTGCTAGCATCATCATCAGACTTGAAATATTTGCAAGGGAGTTAGAAGCTCTGTTTCCTTTCCTTCCACATTCAATTAAAGGCATCTTGAAGGTTCTTCAATCCTCAATCTACCCGATTTCAGGATTTTTCCTTAAAAATGCATATTCTCTACTAGCCCTTACCGGTCGGTTTTTGGATTTTCCTACCCAAACTCTCCAAAGGACCTAGCAAAAAAATGTCAATTTCTAACACCCTTTTTGGAACTTTAAATCTTGCACTTGGTTTCAAACCTCTGTCTCTACCGTACAGTGGTTTCCTAGAATCAAGGTGGATTAGGCCTAATTGACCTAATTCTTAGGGTTTCAGAGATTTCTTGTTAACTTCTCACACCAGTGGATTGTTCAAGCTTCCATCACTTTTAGCATGTCAAACTGTGACCAAGACCTCCCTGAAACCGTATAGGTTCCGTACTGTACCTTCTCCCCTGCCTAAGTTCTTCAACTTTGACCTCTCAAACCTCTAACTGGGCAGTCCTAGCTCGCCTAGGGTTTGATTTTAAAAACACATGCTTGGATCTTTGGATCTCCTACTACTAAATATGTACAAAGGCATGGATTCCCTATCATTTCCATCCAAACTCAGGAAAACTCCGTGGTCAGATTTCATGGGGAAGCCATTTATTGCCTGACTACTCAAAACACAGAAAATTAACACTCTACACTATAAACTAGGAATTAGAAACAACAACTCTACACTAATCAAACTGAATACAAGATGAGAATTAATCTATACTATCTAATGAACACAAAAAAAGATATAAAACTATATATACAATGTCCTTTATGCCACTGTTTCTCAAAACACACGGGATTTTCAGAAAACACAGAAATCTGCTAACTTCCTTCTATTCCTTCACACCAAAATTTGTTTACAATGATAATTGACTGCTTTCCATGAGCCATACATCTACTTTGAAGTCTTTTTCCATCATTCAAGGGAAATTTCTCGCCTCCATATCCCTGGTTTTAAGGGAATCCAATACAACTACTAAGTTGCATGCAACCTCACAATGTTGTCATGCATCCTTGCAATATTCTTGCAACTTTGCCATCATCCTTTATTTTAGGATCCCTAACTCCTTGATTCTGAATCAACAACTTCCCTAACTGTCCATTAGCATCTTCTAACAACGAAGATGTGTTTAGCACACAATTAATGCTTTCATCCTAATCCTAAGCTGTCCAAAGCTTAATAAAGCAAAACTTAACAATAATGATAACCTAATGAAGATTTTAGTCCTAGTGACTAACTCTTCACACACAACCAACACCATCTAAGGTCCAAATCAAAAACTTAAACACATCAACACCTTGATTTGGCTAAGATCAGGTACAAGCCAAAATTGAACACAAACAAGGTGGAGGTCAATAGGTTAGGTGCTCCTGCACCATCCTCCCCAAAACAAAAAATTTCAATCCACCCTTGGATTGAGCAAGTTGAGATCAAGGCCCAGCTTCTTGAACTCTGCCTCCTTGATCCACACTGCATCAGCTTTAGGTTGTCCATGTCTTTGGATCAGATGTTCTTTGTACTCCTTGGTTCTAGTTCTCTTATAGACCCTGGTATCCAATATCTTATCAGCTTGCTTGACTACAGCAGGGGGCAGTTTGAGTTCTTCCACATCTTGGATGACTTCTTGGATGGTCTTATCCATGTTTGGTGGTGGTCCTTTGTAGTGTACAAGATTTGCAACATTAAAAACAGGGGACAGTCCACTGTCATCTGGTAATTGTACCTTGAAAGCATTACTTCCATACTTTTCCAAGATAGGACAGGGACCTATCCTCTTCATTTGCAACTTATTAGGGACTCCTTTCTGCAGTCTAGACTTGTTCAAATGCACCATTACTAAATCACCAACATTGAATTGTACTTCTTTCCTATGCTCATCCACCTTAATCTTATGCTTCATGGTATTTTCTGCCAATGTTTTTCTGACTATCTCATGAATCTCCTGCATTGCACAAGCAAAGTCATCAGCATAACCACTTCCCTTGACTCCATCCTTCAACTCTCTCAGCTCATAAAAACCTCTAGGATGTAGACCATAAACAATTTGAAAGGGACTCTTCCCTGTGGATCTATTTACTATGTCATTATAGGCATATTCAGCTTGCCCAATAATCTGGTCCCATTGTTGACCATACTCCTTGGTCAAGCATCTTAAGAGATTTCCAAGTGTCCTATTCACAACTTCAGTCTATCCATCAGTTTGAGGATGGTATGCAGATCCAAAGGATAGATTAGTGCCCATTCTTTGCCAAAGAGTCTTCCAAAAATGACTCATAAACTTAGTATCTCTGTCTGATACAATGTTGATTGGTAAGCCATGAATCCTTACTATCTCCTTAAAGAAAAGAGAGGCTATTTGACTGGCATCATTGGTTGTTTTGCATGGCACAAAGTGAGCCATTTTGCTGAATCTGTCTACAACAACATAAACACTGTCCATACCTTGCCTTGTCTTGGGTAAACCAACTACAAAGTCCATGCTCAAGCATTCCCATGGCCTAGTAGGAATAGGCAGTGGCTGATATAGGCCTACATTTGAAGAAGTACCTTTGGCCTTTTGACACACTACACAACTTTCCACATACCTCCTGACATCTAAGTTCATTCTTGGCCAATAGTAAAACCTTTGAACCAGTTCCTGAGTTTTGGTGATCCCAAAATGACCACTCAATGCACCATTATGCTTTTCTTGTGTCAAGTTTTCCCTAATAGAACCTCTAGGAACACAAAGCTGATTTCCTTTAAACAAAAGTTCACTTTGCAAGGTATATTCAGCATATTTGCTATGGAAATAATTCTTGTATTCAACACATACCTTATAAATGTCTGCAAAGTCTTCATCATCTGCATATAGATCTTTGAAATGATCTATCCCAATGCTTTTCAACTGAATTTCCTGAATTGTGAGAACTCTTCTGCTCAAGGCATTAGCCACTTTGTTGAGAGCTCCTTTCTTATGCTTGATATTGAAGGTGTCTGCTTGCAAGTATTTCACCCATTTCATGTGCTTGTGACTCAACTTCTCTTGTGAATTCAGGAAACTGAGTGCTTGGTTGTCTTAATACACAATGAATTCCTTGGGAAGCAAGTAATGCCTCCATTTTCTTAAAGCCTAGACCAATGCATACATTTCAAGGTCATAAGAAGAATACTTCTTCTTGGCTTCACTTAGCTTCTCTAAATGAAAAGCCACCGGTCTGCCCTCTTGACTGAGAACAGCTCCAATAGCTACATTGCTTGCATCACATTCAATGGTGAATAGCTTCTCAAAGCTTGGTAACACCAAAATAGGCTGGGTAGCTATTTTTTCCTTCAAGCAACTCAAAACTCTTGTTAGCTTGCTCATTCCATACAAACTTAGTTTCATTCCTCCTTTTATGGTATCCAACATGGAGCACAAATAGCACTAAACTGCCTTATGAATTTTCTATAATATTGAGCAAGACCATGGAAGCTTCTTACCTCTTGTCTTTGGAGTAGGCCAATTGAGGATGGCTTCCACTTTGCTGCTATCCATCTTCAAGTTGCCATGTGATAGCACAAATCCAAGGTACACCAGCTCTGTTTTGATGAACTCACACTTTTCTAGATTGATCATCAGCTTCTCCTCCCTCTGACTTGAAAATCAACTCTATATGTTGGAGGTGCTCTTCTCTTGTTTTGCTATAGATTAGTATATCGTCAAGATACACTACTACAAACTTGCCAATGTAGTCTTTGAGGATTTCATTCATGAGTCTCATGAATGTGGAGGGGGCATTAGACAAGCCAAATGGCATAACTAGCCACTCATAGAGACCCTCATTTGTTTTGAAGGCCGTTTTCCACTCATCACCCTCATGTATCCTAATTTGGTGATAACCACTCTTTGAATCTATCTTGGTATAGTACCTAGCTTCACTTAGACAATCCATGAGATCTTCAATCCTAGGGATAGGGAACCTATACCTGATGGCTATCTTGTTTATTGCCCTGGAATCAATACAAAGCCTCCATTCTCCTCCCTTTTTAGGTGCTAAGATAGTGGGTACCGCACATGGACTAATGCTCTTCCTAATGAGACCTTGGTTTAGAAGTTCTTGAATCTGCTTGGCTATTTCCTCATTTTGTTGAGGGGTCATCTTATAGGCTACTTTGTTTGGTAGGGTAGCTCCTGGTATCAAGTCTATCCTATGACTTATGGCTCTTTTAGGAGGTAATGTTGCTGGTTTCCCACTACTTACTATACCTTCATAGGTCTGCAACAATTTCTGTATCTCCTCAGGTAACTCTTACTTTTCAGCTGCTTTCTCTTTGCTCACCTCTCTTGGCTTGATCATCACTACATAGCCAACTCCTCCTTCTTCCAAGGATTTTAAAAACTCTTTTTCACCAGCTATGAGTAGTTTAGAACCTGTTGTCTGCACCTCTATGTCTTCTAGCAAAGACTGAATCTTGAAGGTTACATTGTCTTTCTTGAAAGTGTAGGAGTTCTTTGCTCCATCATGCACAACTTGGTAGTCAAATTTCCATGGTCTACCTAGGAGAAAGTGACATGCATCCATAGGTAACACATCACACAAAACTTTGTCTTTATACTTTCCAATTGAGAACTCCACCCATGCTTGTTCATTCACCAAGACATGCTGACCTTTATTGAGCCATGTGACCTTGTAAGGATTGTTGTGGGGTATCCTTGTCAACTTTAGCTTGCTGACTGCCTCCTCTAACACAATATTGTTAGTAGAACCTGAGTCAATGATGACCTTACACACTTTCCCCATCATCTTTCACTTTATCCTAAACAAGGACCTCCTTTGGCTTGGCTCTTCTTTAACTGGTTCCTTGATCAAAGTTCTCCTCATCATGAGGTTCTCACCTTCCTCTAAGTTCAATGGTACTTCAGGATGCTTATCTGTTGTAGTAGTCTCATCTTGAATCAGATTAGTCCTCTTATCTCCTCCACGAGAAGTGCTACCTTTCTCTAGACATCTATAGGCTGGGTGTCCCAATTGATTGCAGTGGTAACATTTCATATTGGTGAAGTAGCTGCCTCTCCCTTATCCACCACTTCTTCCTTTGGAGCTGAAACCTCTTCCTCTACCACCTCTACTAGAGCTTCCTTCTTGTTTCTCAGAATATTTGACTTCTCCTTGGGCTCTTGGCTCTGAACTTCTTCCACTATAACCTCCTCTTTGTCCTCTGCTATCTTTCCCTTTACCTCTACCTTTGGGGTTTTGTTCTTGTTTCTTTTTTCCTTTCTCCTCTATCTTCAAAGCCATTTGATAGAATTGGCAGACTATTTTGAAATTTACTAAGCTCATATCTTCTTGGATAGACCACTTGAGCCCATTCAAGTACCTTGCTAGCTTGATGCATTCATCTTCAACCACCTTTGATCTAAGGCACAATTTTTGAAACTCCTCTGTATATGTTTGAACATCCATATCTTTTTGCCTCAGATTATGTCTTCTCCTATGCAACTGAACTTCATAATCATCAGGTAGATAGGTCTGCCTTATCTTAGTTACTATTCCTCTCCATGAAACTATGGGACCTTTGCCTTCTTTCTCTCTTTTATATTGCACAAATTTCCACCATGTGAGAGTTGCTCCTCTCAACCTTGACTTGGCCACCTTTACCTTTTGGGCCTCTGTTATTCCATCACATTCAAAGTGATTTTCAATGCTCTCAATCTAGTCTACAACTAAATCAGGGTCCATTTGTCCACTGAATAGTGTCACACCCTCCAATGCTTTACCACTTAATGCTTGCAATGCCTTCAAGAATGGTTCTTCAGCAAGAACAGGGTCAGGCTTTGGAGCTTCCTCCTCTAAATCCTCTTCTTTTTCCTTGGCTTCCTACTCTTCCTTCTGCTTTATCTTGTCCTTCACATTATCTGTTGTCTCATGGACTTCATCCAAGAGCTTCTCCACTTGAGATAACCTTTCTCTTAGCAACTGGTTATCTTCCTCTTGTTCTTCTACCCTTTTAGCCAACTTTGCATTTTTCACCATGGTTCTTTCCTCTAGTGTGTTCTCTCCTACTGACTCAGTGGGTTGCAACATCAATCACAAGCCTTGAATCAAACGTTGTTCTGATACCAATATGATGTATGGTGTACCCAAGCTTGCTTGCACAACCTTTTAGAGACCTTTCCATTGTCTCCTTCCTAGAACCTGACTCCAATGGTTCTTGTTGAGCTTGAAAGACCAACCAAGCCCTGCTCCAACTCTTCTCTATGAGTTTTCCACTTGTACTTAACTTAGGAAGACCAACACCATTTGAAACTGCATTCCTCTTCACAACACCTAGAAGGATCTAAGTGCTAGCATCATCATCTGACTTGAACTCTTTACAGGGGAGTTAGAGGCTCTGTTTCCTTGCCTTTCACATTCAATTGAAGGCATCTTGAAGGTTCTTCAATCCTCAATCTACCTGATTTCAGGATTTTTCCTTAAGAAGGCCTATTCTCTACTAGCCCTTACTAGTTAGTTTTAGGCTTTTCATGCCCAAACTCTCCAAAGGACCTAGGAAACAAATGTTAGTTTCTGACACCCTTTTTGGAGCTTTAAATCTTGCACTTGGTTTCAAACCTTTGTCTCTACCGCACAGTGGTTTCCTACAATCAAGGTGGATTAGGCCTAATTGACCTAATTCTTAGGGTTTCAGAGATTTCTTGTTAACTTCTCACACCAGTGGATTGTTCAAGCTTCCATCACTTTTAGCATGTCAAACTATGACCAGGACCTCCCTGAAACTATACAAGTTCCATACTGTACCTTCTCCCTTGCCTAAGTTCTTCAACTTTTACCTCTCAAACCTCTAACCAGGTAGTCCTAGCTCGCCTAGGGTTTGATTTTAAAAACACATGCTTGGCTCTTTGGATCTCCTACTATGAAATATGAACAAAGGCATGGCTTCCCTATCATTTCCATCCAAACTTAGGAAAACTTCATGGTCATATTTCATGGGGAAGCCATTTACTGACTGACTACTCAAAACAAAGAAAATTAACACTCTACACTATAAATTAGGAATTAGAAATAGCAACTCTACACTAATCAAACTCAATACAAGATGAGAATTAATCTATACTATCTAATGAACAAAAAAAAGAAGATAAAACTATATATACAATGTCTTTTATGCCACTATTTCTCAAAACACACGGGATTTTCAAAAAACACAGAAATCTGCTAACTTCCTTCTATTCCTTCACACCAAAATTTGTTTACAATGATAACTAACTGCCTTCTATGAGCCACACATTTACATGGATGTCTTTTCCATCATTCAAGGGGAGTTTCTCAAGCACTTACTCCTGATTTTAAGGGATTCCACTCCAACTAAGGTGCATGCAACCTAACAAGTTTGTCATGCAATCTTGCAACATTCTTGCAACTCTGCCATCATCCTTCATTTTAGGACCTCAATCTCCTTGATCTTGAGCTAACAACTTCCCCAACTATCCCTTAGCATCTTTTTAACAATGACCATGCATTTAGAGCACATTAAAGGCTCAATAGTCACATTAAACTACTAAACTAATTAAAGCAAAAGGTGCTTAACAAATACTAATCTATGCTGACCTTAGTCCTAGTGACTAATTCATTTATTTCACACACAACCAAGACCTTCTAAGGTCCAAACTAAACACACTGCAATCCTGACTTGGCTAAGGTCAGGTACAAGCCAAAATTGTAACATAATCAAACTGGAGTTAAGCCAAGGTGCTCCTGCACTAATAGAATTGTATGCCTCTATTTCCATTCGTTAGATCTAGCTTATCCTAGCATATACTTGGGCTCCTTTTCCCCTATAAACTTCCATTTGTTTGAGTTTATGTTATGTAAGTGTAATTCCATGCTATGTTGAAATATAAGAGGTGGAGGAGGGCAAAATGAAATAACCCCTTTTTAGTTGTACCTTCAATTTTTTTCTTATTTTTTAATGTTTTTAGCAACTTTTTGGACATAAGATTTGAGGTAGGTTGTACAAAAAAGAATAACATGTTCCCACCAACAAATTCAAGCTGTGCAAGATGATTGAAAGGGCAGGTACAAACATAAAGATTAGAGGAAAAATAAAGATAAAGTGGTCAAATTCACTAAGCTTCTAGAGAGGGCTAAGTCTACAGTTGCTTCAGACTCATGCAATGAAGGCTGTGTGTGATGAAATACTAGACCTAAACCAAGATGTGGGTAGCTTATGGGAGTTTTTCCAAGACCTGAGGCTCGTTGATAAAATTGTGAAATACTAAGCTATTTTAATTTTTCTATCTTATCTTATACCATTTTACAAGAATGGAGGTGCCAATGTACGAGAAGATCTTTGGAAACTAGGCACAAAAATTACAGGTTAAAGAGAATGGGGGTTCAAAACTTACAGTACTAATTGTCCCTTGGTCGTCGATTTTCCCTGAGTTCCCTCAACCTCATCCTTGGTGCTGGTATTGACCTTGTTTTCACTCCTCCAAACTCTTCTTTAGCATTGATATTGACCTTGTTTTCACTCCTCCAAACTCTTCATCGGCATTGGTATTGACCTTGTTTTAACTCCAAACTCTTCCTTGGTGTTGGTGTTGACCTTGTTTTCACTCCTCCAAACACTTCCTTGGCACTGGTATTGACCTTTCACTTCTCCAATTTGACAATCTATAACCTAGTTTCATTAGGTTTTAGAGTATGTTAATTAAATTGAAAATTATGGCACCATTTAGCTAGGTTTTAATATTCTAATATATAGTTATGCAGATATTAGCTATATTTTACATAATAAATAATATAATTATTTGACTTATTATAATTATATATTATATTCTTTAACAAAATTATTAAATACATATAATATTATTATAATTAATAATTAATAATAAGTATATTTTCATATAGTACAAAATATAATTAATATAATATATACTTAATATAATAGTAATATTAGATGAAATTATAAATAATATAATTATATTTATTATTATCTAATAGTATATATAGGCTTTTACCGGATATTTTAGAGGATTTTACCATCACACTATAGATGGTTTACCATTAAATGGCAGTTGAAACTTGTTTTCCAATGACACAATAGTGGTCTCTAGGCATGAGATTTGTTTCAAGCTCAAATCTCACAATATATGTAGCCTATTAGTTAATACAAAGAGAGATAGAAACTAAAAAGATAGAGAATGAGAGAAAGAGATGAACTTAGATAGATAGGGAGAGAGAAAAAGAGAGAGAGAGCATGAGAGAGAGAAATATAAGAGATACAAAGGGAGAGAGAGAGAGAGGAAAAAGATAAACTAAATTTTGATTGGTTGTTTCATGTCAACAATCCAAGGATGGCATGTGCCCTTGGGGAGTTATGCTCAAGGTACCATGCCATTTGATTAAAGATATGATAATTCTTCTTTATGACCTCTTCAATGTACCCATTGCACACTTAAGGAGACAAAGATAAATATAGGGAAAAACATATAGAGAGAGGGAGATAATGAGAAACATACAAATAGAAAGGGAGACAAAGAGATAGAGAGAGGTAGAGAGATAAAGAGATAAGGGTGAATAGATAGAGATATAGGGAGGGTGATTGATATATCTCTCTCTATAGTTCTTTATCTCTCTATATCTCCCACTATCTATGTCACTCCCTCTCCCCCCTCTATCTATTGCCATCCCCCTCTATCTCTCTATAGCACCCCCTTTCTATGTCTCTCCCTATCCCTCTATATATATTGAGGTATCTCTCCCTCTCTCCCCCTATCTTCTTCCCTCTCTCCCTTTCTACATATCACTCTCCCTCTCGCCCTCTTCTTTCTCTTCATTTTCTACCTATCTATCCCCCTCTCTTCTCTGTCTTCCTCTTCAACCTATCTCTCCCTCTCTTCTCTCTCTTCCTCTTTAACCTATCTCTCCCTCTCTTCTCTATCTCTCCTCCTCTACCTATCTATATCCCTTTCTCTCCCCCCCTCTCCCTCCCCCTCTCTATCTATCACCATCTCTCCCTCCCTATCCCCCCTATCCATCAAGTCTCTATCTCCACCTCTCTTCCTTGCTCTTCCCATATATCTCCATCTCTCTTTCTCTTCCCATATATATATATATATATATATATATATATATATATATATATATATATATATATATATATATATATATATCTTTCTCTCCCCATGTATCTCTATCTCCACATATATTAACTAAGAAACCATGCAAGCATACAATAATATTTGTTGGTAAAGCTATAATAGTGTTTTATTAAACTATAAGTAACACTTATATTTCTAATGTCAATCCTTCTTATAAAAATAGTTTTTTATTAAACTATAATTAGATTATTGTCACCACTCTTGATTCCACATGAAATTCCAAGTGTAACAATTGTTTTGTTGCTTTTTTCAAGTTTCATTAACCAAGATATTTAGTGGGTTGAATAAAGTTGTGTTATCACCCTTGGACTCTTTAAAATAATTAGAAAAATATTAGGGAGATCACGAAGGGGAGAAAACTAAACTCCTTCAAAATAGGGGTAGTTGTGGGTTTGTTGGTTTTCTTTGTATACTATATACTTAGTGCCTCTAGGATAAATAAGTCATTGTAGAAATGAAAGATGTTTGATTATCTACCTAATATTGTTTTTTGTTTTTGAAATGGAAGAGATATACAACTCTATAGAAATTTTTATATGCTAATGGTCAAATTATTAGACCACTTAGGTCATTTTCTTAGTTGCATATCCTAACAAATAATATAGAGTAAGCTTTTTCATTTTAATTGACTACTACGTAATAGTTTATATGTTGAAAGAAATGTTTCCATTCTTTGTAGTTTTTACATTGGAATAAAAATCCTATTTAATTTCATGCCAATATACTTCTTTCATAAAGATTTTTTGTTTGATTTTTCCTTGCTATTTTCATCTTAATATTTTAAAACATGTATTCTATAATATAGAATTATTTGCAAATTGGGACAAAAAAGATTCTAAGAGATATATTTAATCATAAATTTTACAACTTGAGTTTAAGATGCTTCCAACAAGTTTAGAATGACCAATTTAAAAAATCCAAACAACTCTCAAAGCATGACAAACAACAGAATTCAGATTTCACACTTTGACTCCTTGAATCCTTGTAACAGTGCAAACCTAGTGTTTTCCCAATAACTCAAAAATTTCCAAAAACACAAGAGAAAACCTTGATGGTTTTAGACACCCATTTTGGATTTATTAAACATACTTCAAGGGAAAGTACAAGTCCTTTGGACCAAATCACCAAAATTTCCCTTTCTAGGTTGTGTTGATTAGGATAATTAGGCTTATTTTACAAAGCAACTAGCATTTAAACTTATCATATGCCTATGAAACCTTGGGGAAGTAATTGTTATGCCTCTGTTGGAACTATAAAATTTTGAAAATTTTACAGTTATTTTACACTCATTGATTCCCTAAAGAAAACCTTATCTTGAGTATAATCCATCATAGTCACATATGATCACATCATTCTTAACCATTTGATATCATTAAAAACCTCCAAAATATAGTATTCAAATAACCCATATAGGTAAGAATTTGTGCAAGTCTCTCTGATTCATAAATCATTATATTCTTATTTTCAACATATTGGTGAAAGAATAGAAATGTCACACTGATCATATTACATAAGAAGATACACATCGGGATGACACAATCCATGGTCTCACCAATAAAGAGATTCATCAGCAAGACAAGTTCCATCAGGGTGAAATGAAAAGGTCAGACCAAGCATATAGGTCATATCAATGAAGTTCCATCGACAAGAAACCTATCTTGTCTCACTGATCAAAGCACAAGGAGTTGTATCAGCCAGACCAACGCAATCAGAGTAAGATCCCCATATCAGCTTGAGTGCATTTTTCTCACCAATGAAATATCATTAGTGAAACACTCATCTTGTCTTGTTGACAAAACAAAGAAACATACTATCACCAAGACAAATGTTAACGAAATGAGTTCAAAATGTCCTCTTGACCCAATATGTCACTCTGATAATATTACATCAGCAAGATTCTTGGTGACATACTTGAGATTGAAGGAATAATCATTAGGGAAACTTATAATATCAAGAAAATTACTGAATGTCTTAGCGATACGCCATGCCTTGCCAATGAAGACACAAATAGATCAAGATAGTTGTCGGGTGACTCTTGGTGACATTTATATGAATCAGATGGATTGATTATGTGATATCAGCATAATGTCCCCCTGACCAAAATAATGTTTAATGAACGCTAGTTAAGCTTGAATAAAAGGATCACCCAAAGTTTGAATTTCCTTGTTGATAGAACATTTGATGTGATAGTGGGTAAATTCGAAGATCGGCTACACTCGTGCTTAAGCTAAGACATTAATGGTGCCATAGAGCATAAGTAATTTCTTGAATTGAAGGGAATTGATTGAAGATGTTGTGGAATTGGTAGCAGAGGAAGGAAAGGGGAAAAACAAAGGGCTAGGATATTTATTTAGCTCAAATATTTCAAGTGAAATATAGTAAGTTCTTTTTACTCTAAATTTGAAATTTTGAAAAGATAAAATGGAAGCTACCAGCTCAAGAAAATTAAAGGGTAGGAAACATAGGGAAAGTAGTCACCCTAAAGGAAAAAAATAGAAAATTGAGTCTGAAGTTGAGACAAAGGGCATTGAGAGAAAATTAAATCAAGATCTTATTGATCAATTACCTGGATTTGGACCCAAATCTAAACGTTTCACACAACAAAGGGAAGAAGTAGATAAATTGGATGATAAATGTAAGCACATAGGTGCTATTTAGACCCCAATAAGATGTTATGAGTTGTTCATTTTTCATTATTAGATCGAAGGAATTGTTTCAAACTAGTATGTAATCCATGGAATCTTAACTTGGGGAAGCTTGTTTTCCCTTTTGTGTTCATTAATGTAGAATTGGTGAAGTTGTTAGCTACCCATTATAATGCAAAGCTTAAATCCATCTGTGACATCTAGGAAACCATTTGTGCATGTATCAAAAGATGCAATAGCTGAGGTTTTCAAATTGGAAGGGGTATGTAATGAAAAAATTGTATGTGAAGAATTAGAGAAGGAATTTTGCAGCATGGACATAATTTATAAGGGTTGGAGGCTACCATTACACAGAACTAAACAGGGTGTAAAACTAGTCTGCTAGAAGATAGTGATGGACCCCCATTCCATGTTGACTTATTTGTGCCCTATATGAGATACACCTATTTTTTGGTAGGTTAGGTGTTGGGAATGGAAGTCCCTGAATACATCTCAATTGTGCCTATGGTGATTTTAGCAGATATTCAATGTCACAACTCCAGGCCTTTTGACTATGCATCATTTATTTTCAAAGGTCTTGATTTAGGATTGATGGCAATAAAGAATGGAGCCCCTATTTTACATCTTAAGTTTTATTCACTATTAATGCACATAGTGTTATATTTTGGACAGGAGTTAGGGATGTGGCCTAAGGAATTGAGGATTTCACAATTCAAAAAGGAAGGAAAGTTATTGCCCATTCAGTTATGGACTGTTATCTGGGAGAACAGGTTTTCTAATTCCTATTTTGTGCATTTTGAGGAATATTTTGTAAAACAATTGTATAAATTCTACAATCATCCATGTGCCTATTCTTTGTTTGAAGAAATAAAGAGGTTTCTTATACCTAAGGATTTTAATGGGAAAATTAATCACAACTAAGGGGATTGGTACTATTTGGAGGATGCTACTATGATTAGAGTGTATGGATTTGAGGATACCCCATTTATTTTTCCCAAAACAGTTCTAGACAGGATTGCCTATTTAGAAATTTTTAGGAAAATGGACTTTTCTAGTATTATGAACTTGAGCTCTTTTGGAAAGAAATATTTTATGCCTAGGAAACTATGCTTTGGTGATTTTACTATGTTGGAAAAGGAAGGCTATGATCTGATTCTTGACAAGTTATTGCAATACAACATAAAAAAAGGACCACCAAGAAAGAACTTTGACCCGGAAGGATACATTAATTCTGCTAAACAAAATATAAACTTTGGAGGGTATAATCATGTACCCTATTAGTTTGATGATATGATCAGGAACTTAGAAGTAGAAGAAGCATAAAGAGTGGTTGAAAAATATAACCAAGGACTGTAGGATACATAATTTCGAGAAGGCATTTGGAGATGATATGCCACAAAGCCCACCCACAAAGATTTCTAGATTGAGGACCTAAGACTACAAATTCCCTAGTAGAGAATTGAGTACTAAAGAAATCCTAGACACAAACACAAGAAAAATGGAATACAAATCATTTTTGGTAGATAATGAATTTGTAAATTCTCTAGAGTTTAGGGCTTTCTTGTATAAACAAAAAGGAAAAGCAATAAGAGAAACAATTGATAATATCACACCAAGTAATGAGGAGAAGTTATTAAATGATTTGAAATTAAGTGTGGAAAGATAGATGGCGGGTATGACCCCTGAGAAAGGAAGGAAAATGTTAGCACATGTTGACCAGTGTTATGATCTTTCCAGGGTTGGATCTCACTTCTGATTTGGTTTTTGAAAGTTTTCTGAAGAATAATAATGCCACACATAAGCTCAACCCTGAGGGGGTGACAAAAGTATATGCAAGGTCTAAATATAATCTAGATGAAAGGTCATTAATGATTTGGGCCTTGTATCCACCTCACAAAAAATTAGTTATTATTGATACTGAGAAAGCATTTGGGCATGTTATGACTTTGAAGATTGGAGAAGTTGATCCTATGGAAATAGTAGAAATTGGGATAATTATAGAAAAACTAAACAAGGCCCAAATACAAATGTTGATCAAAGAAAAAGAAATGTACAATACGAACAATGAGAGAATGTTGAGAGAAAATGACTACTTGAAAGATATGTTGGGAGTTACAATGGGATCAACTAAGCTATTAATTCATGTGGTGAAACTTCATGGACAAAGGATCAGTGGGAAGGATCAAGTGCTTATTCTCAAGGGAAATATGATGCACTTGTAGTAGTAATTAAAAAGAGACAAGCCAACCTAATGACTTGGTTGAGTAAGCTTAGGGGAACACATTCACACAATTTTACTATAGTACAGGAACATTAGAGGATATATGGTAGGATCCAAGAGAAGATCGAGGAAATAAACCAAAGGGATGCTCCTGATAGCATGGCAATTGACATTGCAAATCATCTTATAAGAAAATACAAAGATTTTCTTGAAGAATTATAGGGGGATGCACAGGGACTAATCAATGTTGGTAAGAAATGATTCACTACATTCTTTGATGATGGAGGAAGATTTAAGGAAGCAACCAAGTGGAATGGTGAATGTGAATCAATATTGCAGGAGATCCTAAAGAAGGCTATTGAGAAATATACAACATTGGATGAAGCATGCAAATAGAATGAGAAGATGGTGAGAATGGAGATCAAAATTCAAAATACGTTAGGAGATGTAGATATGCATGAGCGTCAGGACTACTTGGATCAAGTTTATCAAAGATTCACTCGTGGCTAAATAGAGCTTAATCACTTTTTTTAATCTATTGTTGTTAAACAAAAGAAATTTCTAAAAGGACATGTCCTTTCAAGCATTTGATGTACATAAGTATTTGTTTTTTGATATCAAAAGGTCATAGGATGAATATGAGAAATATATGATAGATAGTTTTCAATGATGTTCACATTACAAGAGACTTGGATGCATGTTTGAAACTCTGAAGGAATCAATGGAAGTTATTTTATTTTGTTGCACATTTCTGGTATTAGTTGTTTGTTGGATTAATTGAAAAAATTATTAAGTTGTCTCAAAGGTTGATAGATTTTTTCTATTTAAATTGATATATCAAGTATCTATTCATTTTATCTATGCATGTTTTCCACATCTGTGTTGTGTGATTTGCTGGTTCTTTCAAGTAAAGATTAAATCCTTCAAGTTAGTCACAACAATTTAGAAATATCATCTGGATTATTAAGAAGAACAAGTAGTAATTACATTTTTCCATTTATGGATTAATAGATCATAATTTCTATTTTTTTTATTGTTGTTAAGCAAAAGAAATTTCTAAAAAGATGCGTCCTTTCACAATTTTGATATATTTATATCTATTTCATAATGTAAAAAAGATATAGGCAGATAGGAGAAAGATACAGTAGATAGTTTGCAATGAAAATTTCCTTTAAAAGACTTAGATGCATGTATGAATTTCAATGAAGTTAATGAAGATGTTTGAACTTGTGGCTTAATCTTGGTATCAACTGTTTGTGGAATTATACAATTATATGGTTGTCTCCATTTTGATGCTTTTCTATTGTTTAAATTGATATATCAAGCATATATTTAGTTAACCAATATACATTTTTTGTATTCGTGTGATGTGATTATTTGGTTCTTTCAAGTAAATATTAAACCCTTCTATTCAATCACAATAACTAAAGAGTATTAATTGGATCAATAAGAAGAATCACATAACTAGGATTGTCATTCTATTTGAAGTAGAGTTTTTCATTCATTTACTTGCATGTTTATACAATTTATAAACTACATCTGTGTGCCAAACAGTTTCAATTATTTCCATCATAGATTACACTTTTCTAAATCTTCATTAGATTCCATACACCCAACAAGGCACTGGTCTCATGCATTTCATCTTTTAGTTTATCCATTTTGTTTTTTACATTTGTTAACTAAACATATTATAATATTACACATATACTTTATTAGGATTATATCTTTTCACTGTATGATTGCCATTGTGAATAGATTGTTGGAAACAAAATCACATCACTTAAGTCTGCTTAGTTCACAAAGGTAGACCCACCTAGGTTTGGCAGCACTTGAAGAGAAAAGGGTTCAAATCATTTGGCCTTTTTTGTTACCCTAAAATTAGATTCAAATCAAATCTAACACATATATTCACAACGTGGAATTTATTTCACATCAAAATATGGCTATATGTGACCGTACAGTGCTGCAAAATAGGAAAAATACAAAAAAAATGAAGAAAAACACAGATTTTTGAATATCAAGAGCTTGTATTTTAAATCCTTAACCATCAACAACCTTTACAATGAGCACTTTATGCCTTTTAAATTCCTTTACACCTCAACCACTGAACAACCACCTCTACAACTAACTTTTTAATCCTTTATGATCACATGAATCATAAAACACATTTATTTCAAGTTGTTAACAACACTATTGAAATGTTTTAATTTTTTGACCTTTCAAATGTATGGAAACTCCTAGGACACCTCTAAGACCATGCAAGTGGCTTGATAATGGCCTTATTATTGACATGGTCCAGTAACCTTACACCCTTTTACATGTAAATTCTCTAATTTTCTTGAAAAAGGCTACAAAACTCTTTAGTGCAAGACTCAAACTCATAACTCAAAACTTCACCTATAACATGACTAATGGTCTTGAGTGACATTATTCACAATAAAAAATTCTTGAAATTCCTAAACTAGCTTATTTACCTCCCTAATTATCATCACATGATTAAGCATAGAAGATGAGGTGTAGGTGCTCCTACACCACTAAACCATCCAAAATTTTCTCACATTACACAAAGCCACAATGTTCCTCCAAGATAAGCCAATCAAATCCTACCTTATGTGTCCTAGTAAATAAAATTGGAGATGATCCTAAAAATGACATTGCGAAGGGTGATTGGTCTAAAAAATCTAAACGACTTTGCAATTATTTCACTACTACGATCAATGTGTCATCTTTCATGAAATTTCCTAAAACACTATTCATTATGATCATATAGAAATTTCTAAGAGAGCTACAATAGTTTTAACATCATAAATTAAAATTAAACATTAAAAAGTACATCATTCAAATTAATTATGTAATGGCATAAAAATTAAAAACATCATGTTCATTAATAATGTAACCACATAAGTCAAATATAATTCTATCAAGAAATTAATATCAAATAGATAATAAAATTTCATAACTCATACATTTCAATTTCATTGATCTTCTTCATCCAAATCTTTGTCTATATCATCTAATCTAGATTCAACATTGTAAGGATTGGTCATATCATCATCATCGACATTGATATCAGTTTCGATAATGTCATCATCCACATAGATATCATCTTCATGAACATTAACTCCTACATCATGATGATCTAGTTCCTCCTCTTCGACATCTTCATCAGGAACATCATCAACTAATTTTTGATCATGATCATCATCTACATCATCTTCTAGTTCTTCGGTATCTTCTTCTTCCACTAAATTATAGTTTTTTGGCCTTCCTCTTAGATCATGTCTAACAAAAAATGACCAACCTAGTTTACCTAGAACCTCTGAGTAAAATACCTGCTCACATTGGCTTGGAAGAACATAGGTCTCATTTCCAACTCGCTTGACCGACCTTGTATTAACCATGGTAAATCCATTATCATGTTCAATAATAGTTCTCTCAGGATCATTTTCATTCAATCTTAGCCTATACCATAGGATGATGAACAAAACTAATTTGAAGGACTTAAAGTCACACTCAAGTATATCATACAAAATCCTATAATATTGATTTTCTAAGACTTCTAGATGTATTTCGCTTCTAGATGAAATAGTAATCACCTGAAAGACTACAGTTATCCCAGAATCACAAGTTTTCTTTGTGTCATCCAACTTTTTGATTCAAAATTTATGACCATGGCACCACATAGCCTTGTGATGTTTCACTTGCAACATGTGAAATATGTAAAAATTATTGCAATATCACCAGTTCATAAACATATTTATTCTTGACCGAATGTATGCAAAGAAACAAATCTCAACATATATATACATCAATATAATTGAAAATAATTAAATAATATGGGTGATTAATATATTTATATGTACATGTTTATTTCTTAAACCATATGCTAAATCAATTTCCCTCAGTGTAACATTGGAATCTCTATTACGATGAGCTTCTTTAACCAATGAAGCCACACCTTCCCATGTTAATGCATGACCAGATTGTTGACATCGTTCAATCCATACCGTCATCCAATCAAGATTGTTTGCAACATACAAATGTAGTGCATCCCACTCTCAACAAACTATAGAAAAAATAATTGAAATTCACAAAGACATATAATTAGTTAATTACCATGGTATGTGACCTTAATTTATAATTGATGTATATTGAAGATTAATAATTAAATAAGTACAATATACATAAAAACCAAATTTAAAATGTATTCTAATTAATCTCCATGACCATCTTATAATTACCTCTCACTTTCCTCAATCTACTTTTCCCCATTAGGTACTCCCCTTCAAATTTGTTAATGGAGTTGGGTTCCCAAATGTGATCTACATGGATCTTTGCTGCAAACTTAGGAAGATATTCAGTAATCTACACCATGGTCTAGTATAGCATATATCCCTCCACCATAGAACCCTCAAGATGTGATCTTTTTCTAACCAAAGCCTTCAAAAATTTCAAGTGCCTCTCAACCATCCACATTAACCTTGTGTGTATAGGTCTACACAATTCAATCTCTTCAACTTGGTGTATGAGGTAGTGTTCTTGTGCATTAAAAAATGTTGAAGGTAGACACTTTTGCATTTGACACATTAGCCAAGGAATTTTTCTCTTCCAATAATTTATATCTTCTTTATGGATTTATTTAGATGACAACCATCTACAAGTGATTCAAGGTACAAATATATTAACGAGATTTAACAAAAATATACAATATATTACATAACAAGTAGAACAAATCACAATTATAAGATCTATATAATGAATTGAACAAATATCGCTACTTACCTCATGTATTTTCCAAGATCATATATAACTTGCTTGAAATTTTTGTTGAAGTTGTCTGGGAGAGATAGTTGTAGAACATACTACAACAATTATAAAATGATCTTTTCATTATTTTTCCAAAAGTAGTAAACATAATACACTAAAAAGTACATGCAGTATACAAATATATATAATATACCAAAATAATTACCTTAATGAAGGTATGGAAATCATGCGTTTTCATCCTTGACCTAAATTCACCTTTCTTTGTTATGATATTGTTTATGTTTGTAGTAAATCTTGTGGGAAATCAAATTTTTTGTATGACTTATTTTATAGCATTGCTTTGCTGCTCCGTTAATAACCAAGAAAGGGAACTTATATTAATTTGGTCTCCATCGCTATTTAATTGAACGACATTTTTCATTGCATGATAGGCTTCCTGAATGTCACTACAAATTTTGACAAATTTTCTTTCTCATACCTTCCATCCAATATTTTTCATAATGTTTCTATTATATTCTTTTTTATATGCATTGTATCAAAAAAATGCACAAATTGTAGTTTCTCATAGTAGGACAACCTACTAAATTGTCTAGGATAATTTTTTAGTCCTTGTGGAAGCCAACCATTAATGCCTTGATGACCTTAATGAAGCATATAAGTCAAATAAATTAACAATGACAATCATTGTCAATTACATCATGAGTAAACACAACACAATATAAAAATATAAATTCCAAACATATCATATATGATAGTTAAACAATTTGATCTAATGTATAACCTTGACGATTAATTCTATTATATTCAAACTTCCATAGGTGAGGTGTCATTCTTTGTGGTTTTGATATAGTCTTTTTTTCCCATTGAGAAGATATTTTTCAGTAGTTTGATAGTTATGATTTATGTGGAGGAAGTGCCTATACTCATCAAACACCTGCTTTCCTAAAATTGTTGAACGACAAGATTTTGTCTTTGGACCACAAAGAGGACATGTAAATTTTCCCTTTATTTGAAGACTTACAAGATCATATATAATTGGATTAAATATGTCAATTTTTATAATTATATATAATGAATAGATTATTTAAAAAACATGCATGATATCTACTTCATAAAATTAAATATCATTAAAGTGCATTCGAATGTTAAAACATATCACAAAAATGTGTTAGCCCTGGGGCATCATGAATTTTCCATACAAGCATTGCATGGAATTGAAATTTCCTTTGTCCTATTGGTCTAGAGACGTCATACATAGTGATGCCATTCCATAACTTTAGTAACTCGTCGATAAGAGGCTCGATATATACATTCATATCTTTAACTTGGCACTTACCTAGTTGAATGAACATAAAAATTACATAATTATTATAACCATTTTACTGCAATATATATAAATGAATGTACATGACTATTAAATGAAAAAAATATAAGTCATTATACAATAGATAAGAAAAATGAGATGTTACTACATTAAAAAAATTGATGTAAACAAATACTTAGAACAATCATTGCCAACATTATTTGTTCCCTCTTCATTGAAATCCATGGAGGAATGTTATTGTTGATAACAAAAATAGGCCACATTGAGTAAATAGATCTTCGCTCTCTAAATGAATTGACACCATCCGTTGCCAATGAAAGCCTGAAATTATGAGGTTCTTCTTTAAAGTGTGGCCATTTTTCCTCCATGTCCCTAAATGTAGAACCATCCACATGAATTTGAAGAATTTCATCTCCACTACTATTTTGTGCATGGTAATCCATAAATTGCGCTAAGCTTTCACACCTAAATAATCATTGCATAGGTGGAATAATGTTAATATAACGAAGAACCTTGTGAGGCACCTTTTTTGTTAGTTGATCTATTTGATATCTACTAATATGATATTTCAAGCATTCTATTGCAAATTCATGTTTTTTATGATATATAATATGATCATTGGGACATGTATCTATTACTTGATACTCCATTCCAATATATTTCATAATGGAAAATAAATCTCAGTATGAGTGAGGTAAAATATTTGATGGTGGTAATAAAAATTCACCAATCAATCTACAACAAAAAATAAATTTTTAATATAATAATATTAATGGTACATATTTCATCTTTTATTTACTAGTGATGAACTAACAACAATTTAAATAGATGAAAACAGATGGCATATATGACATACCTTAACATCCGTGAGATTGCTATGTTGGATAAACCGTTCATAACCTTCAAGTTCACCAACAATAATACACTAGAGAGAAGAGTTATTTGGGAGCCTTCATAAAGGGGCTTGTATGCCTTCTCAAG
Source organism: Sequoia sempervirens (assembly GCA_007258455.2). Lineage (NCBI taxonomy): Eukaryota > Viridiplantae > Streptophyta > Pinopsida > Cupressales > Cupressaceae > Sequoia > Sequoia sempervirens. The sequence goes on from VDFB02163912.1 coordinate 121,239, forward strand.
TACAGGTAAATCATGAACATCATCAAAGTCATCTTGATCATCATGATCAACTGTGCTACTAAATGTGTCATGGATCAATGTATTTGTACCATCATCTTCAACTGTGTTTTTTGGCAGCACATGATCATCTTCTTCCATAGGATCATTAACTTCATCTTTGATATTCACACCTCTTGTTCCTTCACTTGCAAAACCACATTCTCTAGGCCTTGATAATCCATATCATGTGCCCTAGGATGCCCCATCTTTATAATAATGGTAGACACAAATAAACCATGATCATGATCAAGTGATTATATATATAATGTTAAAATAATATAGACATTTAAAAATTCAATCAATATAAACACATATAATGAACAACTTACTAATGGAGGATAATCATGCCCACCTTCAACGTGACCATGCTACCTACAATGTTTCTCATCTATTGTGATTAAAAGTATTCTCGTCTTTAAGCGTTGGCAATTATTGCAAGGACAATGGCATTTCCCATCACCCTTTCTTTTTAATCTAGCCACAATCTATCAAGTGTCTCTTCATTTTGTTCTAGATTAATATTATTTGACATGATTTTTCTTTACTAAGCTTGAATATTTAGATCTTGAAAAAATATCAAATTCACACTTCAATAATTTTCAATAATAAATAGGCAAGAAAATCTAATAATTATGATATTTTACTCCAAAAAAATTTGGCATGCAACCACCCCTGCAAAAGAGAAGATAGTTTGAAGTTAATGACCCCAAAAAACACTTTAAAATGCTAATTCCAAAACTTATTAAATTCTAATCAATTTTACTATGATTTCTACTATTAGACTCCTAAAATCAGAATATTGAACTTGCGCAACAAAATCTAGAAATGAAATTCTAAAAATGCACAAGTCTAAAAATGAAATCTAATGAGATGTTGCTTTAAAATATTATTTTCAAACCTAGAAGTACAAATCTGACTTCACAAATGAATTCTAGAAAAAGAAAATGACTACCGTCAACCTGGCAATATCTTTTTGAATTTTTTCTAATTTTTTGTATTGAATATAGTTGATCAACAAGAAATACATCTTCAGTTACATAAATGCCTAAAAGGCTTCTGCTCGTACTTTTTTACTACATCTTCATACAAGTTTGAATGCTATAAGAGAATTGTTCATACAAAAATTGCCTATATAATATCTATGTTTAAAGAACCTTTCTATACAAAATTCTAGACTATATAGATATTGAAACCGTTGTTCTTTTTACATATTTCTACTGTTACAAGTTTCATTGAATCCTCTATGATACATTCTTTGAAACTTATTATATTCCTCCCTGAATGGTAGGTTGACTTCACCATTGAATGGTAGAACTCTTCCTTGCTGGTTTCAATCTTTCATTATTTTCCAACTTAACAAACTTACCTTTTGAGATCTCAAAGTTCAATTAAAGAGATAGAAAAATGTGCTACATGTGGGAAATCACAGTAATGTCGTTGGTTGTATTCACCTTCAGAATTTGATCCACCTTCACTGTTGGTTGCAACATTGTCGAAAATTACTCATCTACAAGCCTTGAACATTTGAAACAACATCCTTAGGCATATGAGGACTGAGCTGATAAGGGCCAAGCTACCTTTTTGGCCCAACCGCATTGTTCAAGTGCTACTTTTTGCAACTCCTCAAACACCCTGCAAAAATATTAGTCTCTTCAAGGTTGAGTCTGCAAGCATGGCCACCTTTGACCTCATCACTGGAAATTGGTGTTGCGCCTTTAGTTTCTAGGTTCATGAAATTATCCATTGAAAATTCCATATGGATTAATACTTGCATAGCAACATTAGCACAAGTGAGTCTCCTTAGGGACTCAGTAAGCCCCCTCTTTATTCCCTTAAACTTATCATCATTCTTGGCTTTCCAAATATGCCACATAATTTCATTAGAAAGAAGAAACCAAAAAATCTTACAATCAGATTTCATCTTTAGGTCACATAAAAGAATATCATACCAATTAATTTTACCATTTTTGTTCTAGATTTTTAACTTATGATAGAAAAGATTCTAGATTTCCTGGGCATAAAAAAATTCAAAGAGAATATGTTTAATAGACTATGGGGTCCTACATATGCTACACATGTCCATGTCCACAAGATTAGATTTAAAAGGAATCTTTTCTAAAATAACCAGCCATCTAAAGTATGGCTTTTTGGGCTCCATATAGCTGTGCTAGACAAAAGTGAGAATTCTTTGCCAATCATTATAATTTAGAGAGATAGACCAACAGTTATTAACATGCTCAAGAACAAGATCACTATTAGTAAGTGCATTATAAATAACTTTAGCCTTAATGTTCCTAATATCAGACCCATCCTTCCAAACAATTATATCACTGATACTCATGTCCTCCTCAACTGCTTTAAGGAAGTAAGCATCCTTGCAGGCTTCTAGAATGTATGTGTAGGTTTTGGTATTCGACTTAGGTAGGTCAAACTTCTCTTTAAGACTATCCCAACAAGAGATGATACCATTGGAAAGAATATTCTCAAAGGTTCTTATGCATTTCTTATGCTAGATCTTCAAAGAGAATCCTTGCAGTGGGGCAAGGTTCTTCCCCTTATGCTCCAAATTCCACCAAATGGAGTTGTGGGAGAGACAATTCACATTGTTTTTAAGGTTATTTTTTTCTAATTTTTCCCAAGAAAATTGTCCTTAGTTCTCCACAAACTGTCGCAAGTATAACAAATTCACAAGTAGAGAAAATTTGTAAGAATAGAAAAACACTGTCACAATAAATAGGCGAACTCACTTTTATTTATGTCGACCACAATTTGATTTTGCATGTTCATCAAAATTTTGACAAAAACTCAAATTCATCAAAATTTTGACGAACGTCAAGGATAAAATTTGAAAATATTGAAAATTACACATTAAATATCATAAGTACTTGACAATACATCAAATTATACATCTTTCATTGGAAATTTTCATCAGATTTTTTAGTCAAATGAGTTAGTGTGCCAAATCTACCAAGATTCTTCTTACGCAAATAGCTTGACATGATATTGTATTTGCTGCTATATATTCAACTTCTACTGTAGATAGGGAAACTATGGGTTGTTTCTTGGAAGCCCATGAGATAGCTTCCAAACCCAAATGAAACACATAGCCTAATGTGCTCTTCCTATCATCCAAAATTCCTGCCCAATCACTATCCGTGTAACCAAGCAACCCAAAAATATTTGTTGATGTGTACAAAATGCCATATCCTTTGGTGCCATTCACATACCTTAGGATTCTTTTACCCACTTTCCAATGGGTGTCTCTTGGAGTCTCCATAAATTTGGAAATAAGACTCACACTGTGCATTATATTAGGCCTAGTTGTAGTTAAATACATTAAGATTCTAACCAAACTCTTAAACATGGTTGAATCCACATTGTTGGTGCAATCTTCCTTGCTCAAATTTATACCTATGGTTTTTGGTGTTGGGGTAGGCTTACTTTCAAGCATCCTAAATCTCTTCAAGGTCTCATTTGCATATTTTTCTTGAGAGATAAATATACCATCACACTTTTTTTTTACTTCTATGCCTAAAAGATATCTCAAAAGATCTAAATTTGTCATTTCAAACTCTTTTTTCATGGCCTCTTTAAAATCAACAATGAGGAAATCATCATCCCTAGTGAAAACTAAATCATCAACATATAAGACAACAACCAAAATTTTACCATTTGCTACCTTGATGTAAAGAGTGGGCTCACCATTGCTTTTGCTAAAGCTGTTGTTGATCAAATATGAGTTAATCTTGTTGTACCATGCCCATGGAGCTTACTTCAATCCATAAAGAGCTTTCTTCAGCCTATACACCTTGTGTTCTTGATCCAAAACTTCGTATCCAAAAGGATGCTCCACATAAATTTCCTCTTTGAACTCTCCATTTAGGAAGCCAGACTTCACATCCATTTGAAACACTTTCCACTTGTACTGGGCTGCAATTTCTATGACTTCCTGAATAGTTTCCATCCTTGCAACGGGGGAAAATGTCTCATTATAATCTCTCCCAAACTGTTGTCTGTACCCCTTGACAACTAATCTTTCCTTATGCCTCTCTATCCTTCCTTCGACATTGCATTTGGTCTTGTAGTCCCATTTCACTCCAATAACTTGCTTGTTAGGAGACAAATCAGTTAACTCCCATGTGTTGTTCTTCTCTATTACATCTATCTCCTCATCCATGGCCTCACACTATTTCTCCTCTTTCAAAGCATCCTCAAAATAAATCAAATCACTATGAGAAAATAATACAAAATTCACACTCTCATCAAATTCTTCATCATACCTTTCATTTTGGTAGATATCACTTAGATTCTTGGTCTTCTTTGGCATTAGGGAGGGGAGAGTGGGATTTGAACTTTCACTATTGTTGCTGCTCTACTGAATAGGTAGGTTTAGGAGCTATTGGGAGTTCTCAAGAGCTCTTTCAAAGTTTTCAAAAGCTATCCAGAGCTGAAAGGAGTTGTCGAGAGCTAATCTTCTAGCTGTCTCTGGCAGCTTTCCTTTCTGTTAGCTCACTTCAAGAGCTTTCAAGATTTGTCAGGAGCTTTCAAGAGCTCTACCAATGCTTTCAGGAGCTAATCTTCTGGCTATCTGTGACTATCTACCTATTTCATGAACCATCAGGAGGCATCGAGAGATTTTAGGATCTCTTCTAGAGCTTTCAGGAGCTCATCTGATGCTTTTAGGAGCAACTGGAGGCTCATCTTACTAAATTTCTTGTTCTCTTCCTTCTTCTTCAGGGGATTTCAAGAATAGTTCTAAGCTATAAAAAAATATCACTCCATGCCATGACTCATCCTCTAGGAACTCCACGTCCCTACTAATGATGATTCTGAGCTATAAAAAACTATCACTCCATGCCATGACTCATTCTCTAGGAACTAGACATCCCTACTAATGATGATTTTCTTTGTGATTGGATTATATAGCTTGTGGGGTTTTGACTCTTTACTGTAGCTCATGAAAATACACTTTTCACCCTTTTCATCCAATTTCCACCTCTTTTCTTTAAGTATGTGAGCATATGCTACACACCCAAACACTCTTAAGTGTTCAACTATCCATTTATATTTTGTCCATGCCACTTAAGGGATTTTTTCACGGACTGCCTTTGTTGGACTTCTATTTATCAAATAAATAGTTGTTGCTACAACCTCTCTCCAATATTCAACTAGGAGTCCCTTTGCTTTCATCATGCTCCTTTCCATCTCCACGACGGTCCTCTTCTTTCTCTCTGCCACTCCATTTTGTTACAAAGTATAACTGGTTGTTAGCTCCTTCTTGATGCCATTTTTCTTATAAAAATTTATAAATTGATTGGAGGTATACTCTCCTCCTTGATCTCATCTAGGACCTTGATAAAATGTCCACTCTCTTTTTTAGCTTGGGCCTTAAATAACAAAAACTTATCAAAAGCTTCAAACTTATGTTACAAAAAATAGACCCATGTCTTACGGTTGTAATTATCAATAAAGGTAATAAAAAATTGGCTTTTACCAATACATAGGGTTTGCATAGGGCCTACCAAATCTATGTGCACTAGCTCCAATAGTGGTTTTTCCCTTGTAGAGTTGCCTAATTGAAAGGGCTGCCTATGTTGCTTGCCCAAAATGCAAACCTCACACTTAACATTAGGCTCTACTATTCTTGGCAAACCATCAATCATTTTGTTCTTGGACAAAATACTTAAACCGACATATCCTAAATGTCAATACCTGAGATTCCATAGCTTGGAGGGGTCTTGAATGGTTCTCTTAAGGGCTACTTGTTGTACCGCCATACATTTTTCATTCATGAGAGGTGCAACAACAAATAGAGATGAGAAACATGTCTCAATCTTCAAATGAAACATCAAGTTCTTTGTCATTTGAACTACTGCAAACACTTTTGAACTCTCATTCTTTTCATAAATAATGCATTGACCCTTCTCCATCAACACTTTATATCCATTTTGGATCAGCTATCCAACACTCATGAGGTTATGCTTTAATCTAGGAGCAAGAAATACATTTTGTATCTCCTTCTTCTCACCTTGCTTGGTATAGATCATAATAGATCCTCTTCCCACAACTAGAACTAATCCACTATTCCCCATTCTAATTTTATACTTAACATTTTTATAAATGAAAGAAAACAAAATTTTATTTCCACTCATGTGGTTGCTGCAATCACTATCCAAATACTAGACTTTTGGGTTTCCTTCTTCAAAAATATTGCACATGATGAAGGCTATGGATTGATTTCCTTTAGCCACATCTAAATCAACCAGATTTGTATTTTGTTTTGATTGATAATTGTGATCATTGTGATTTTTCTAGAACTCACTTAAATAATGACCAAATTTATGACAGTAGTAGCACTCAACATTGCTTTTGTCATTCTTTTGATTTGAACTATTATTCTTCTTTCCTTGTCGCGACCTAGTCTGAGAGTTACTCCCTCCCTCTTGGCTATTTTCCTTCATTGGGAGTTGCCTTGAACTCTACCTCTTGAGCTCCTTCCAACGTTGTTTCTTATCACCTTCCTCTTGCATTTGAATAAGCTTTAAAAGCTTGCTGTTGGGAAGAAGTAGAAGACTTATTTGGGCATTGCTCATGGGTTTGTAGAGAACCCATCAACTCATCAACAGACAATGTTGTGAGATCCTTTACATCTTCAATGACAATCACCACCACATCAAACTTTGTGGGTAATCTCCTGAGGATTTTCTCCACAATCCTCTGATCACCCATGACTTTTGCATTCACTATCAACTGGTTTATCAAACTTGAGAGTCTTGTGTAATAAAATGAAATGGACTCATTGTCCTTCATTTCAAGAGTCTCAAATGCTCTTCAAAGCATCTAGAGCTTCACCAATTTGACCTTATCAGTCCCTTTATAGTTGATCTGGAGGATTTCCCAAGCTTCGTTTGTGATGTAGGAGCATCTAGTGGTGTAAGAGCAATCTTGCATCACCCAAAAATAGTTAAATTTCAAGTTTCACAATTTTTAGATGTTTTTACATTTTTGGATACCCTTTTTGTCAAAATAAAATTCTCAATTGATGGTTTTTATTTTCTATTTTTGGGTTGAAAGATATTGTAGTTTTAGTTTCCTAGATTTGCACCTAAAAATATTTTGAGTTAGATTTGAGGCACTTAGAGTTCCTGAGTCAGCCCCAAAACTTTCTAAAATTGGCATAGCATATTTCAAGCGCGTTCATGACTTTGAGACCTTTCCAACGGTTCAAACGGTTCGTGAATTGGAGTCTCGGATCAAAAGTTATGGCCTCGGGAAGTTGGCACACTTTCTAGAAGATACAATTGCAATGTTCTTTTGAAATTTGAACTTCAAGTTTTAATTTTTCGATGCCAAACCACCTAAACTCAAATTTGAATCTTGTTTTGGCTCCAAACTAAAGAGGAGTTCTATTTATGGGCGGGTTTCTAATTTTTGGGTAACTTTTTGGGGACAAGCTCGCATATTGCAAAAGGGTTATTCTGTAGCTTTCTATAACTTGCATGTGTTGTAGAACTTGGGGATTTGAGATCCTCTGCATGTAAGAAGCTATATTTTCTGAATAATAAAATTATTCTCTTGTTTGTGGGTTATTTTTTGTGTCTCGGTTTGTGCCCTCATCAAGTGGTATCAGAGTGGGTTTTCTTGAGCGTGTGGATAGATTGCCGATCATGAGGCAGTTTGCACCAAGACCATGGTTGTGGGTCGAGGTCAAGAAAGATACCTCCAAGAGTAATGCCTGGTAGGCGTGGTGGTGCTAGAGGTGGTTGAAGTGGTAGAAATGCTAGTGGAAGAGATGCACTGGCAACCCTCCAAAGATAGATTGACGCGTTACAAGAGCAGTTGAGAAGAGGGTTAAACCTCGGGGAGGAAAGTGAGGATGAAGGAGAGGAAGAAGGTTCAAATGTAGAAGAGGAAGAAGAAGCAATTGATCAAGACCAAATGCGGCTAATAAGGGCCATTTCGAAGATCGGGAAAAGACCCAAAGTAGAAGTTCCTAGTTATTACAGAAATCTGAAACCAGAAGAGTTGATCGACTGGATCAATCAGCTAGAAGAATATTTTGAGTATGAGGAAATAGAGGACCCAAATTGGGTTAAGTTTGTGAAAATGAAGCTAAAGGGCCATGCTAGTATTTGGTGGAAAGAGGTCCAGTTGGAAAGAAATCAAAGAGGAAAAGGAAATATCACTAGATGGGATTGCATGGTAGAGAAACTGAAGAAGCAGTTCATACCAGTGGACTACGAGTTAGATCTGTTGAAGAAATTGTAAGGGTTGAAGCAAGGAAGTAGATTTGTGAAAGAATATACTAAATATTTTTACAAAATAATCATCAAAACGAGCCACACAGAGGCCAATAAGGAGAAGGTAGACCGATATCTTAATGGGTTATGACCAAGCATTCAGGAGGAGTTAAGCCTAGTCTGAATGACCACCATTGAGGATGTGTATTAGTTTGCTCTGAAGGTGGAAGAGAAGCTCAACAAAAGATTTGATGGCAAGCAAAAAGGACAAGGAGGTCAAAGTGGAAGGGGCAGTGGAAGACCTTCAAGAAGCTGAAATGATGATGAAAAGAAAATTGAAGATGTGGGTACCAGTCGAAACCAAAGGAATGACAACTTCTACCACCCTCGTGATCAAAATAGTGGTGATCAAAGAGGTAGAGGACGAGGGAGATATGGACAAGGATTTGGAAGAGGTGGTTTCAAAGGAACGTGTTTCCAGTGTGGTGAAGAAGGGCATCAATCCTATGAATGTCCACAACACCAAGGAAGGGCAGACAAAAGGCCAGAAGGTCATGGAAGGGTTGCAAATGTAGATGAGGATGCCCAATCAGAACGTTTAGATGATGCTAAAAGGGGAGTCTCCCTATTGATTAGGAGAGCCCTAGTGACTGAGAAAAAGGAACCAGAATAGAGGAAGAATATATTTCATACAAGATGCAAGTGTGAAGGAAAATGTTGTGATGTCATTATTAACAATGGGAGTACTGATAATCTAGTGTCAGAAGAGATGGTCACAAAGTTGAAGCTGGAGAGGGAAAAACACCTGCATCCATATCGGATTGCCTGGTTGCAGAAAGACCACAAAGTTTTGGTCAATGAGCAGTGCCTAGTGAAGTTCAAGATTGGGAGCTACCATGATGAGGTACTACATGATATCATTCCCATGGATGCATGTCACATGTTGTTGGGGAGGCCGTGGCAATTCGATAGGCGAGCTATACATGATGGCCATGCAAACACTTATTCCTTGACAAAGGATGGGGTTTGTCACAAGTTGAAACCCCTAAAGGAGACCAAAGAAAAGGTATGCGGTAGTGCTAGAATTTGTTATGTAGATGGAAGAAAAATTTTAGAAGGTATGAAGCATGAGCATGTGTGTTATGCATTGATTCCTAAAGTAAGGAGGATATTGAGAAAGTTCTAGAAGAAGTTTCTGGGATGTTGGATGAGTTTTAGGATATTGTTTCTGATAATGTACTTGAGGGTTTACCACCAATAAGGAAGATCAGTCATCAGATTGACTTGATTCCTAGAGCCAGTTTGCCAAATAAGGTAGCTCATAGAATGACTCCAGCAGAAATGAGGAGTTGAATAGACAAGTTCAAGGCTGTTGAGAAAGGGCTTGATACGAGAGAGTTTGAGTCCATCTACGGTACCTGTAGTACTAGCACCAAGAACGATGGGGAGTGGAGGGATGTGTACAGATTCCCAAGCCATAAACAAGATAAAAATCAAGTACGATTTCCGCCAAGGATGGATGACTGATGGACTGTTTGAGTGGAGATTAGTACTTCACAAAGATTGATCTAAAGAGTGGATATCACCAAGATCCAGATTCGAAAGGGAGATGAATGGAAGACTGCCTTCAAGACCAAAGAGGGCCTGTACGAGTGGTTAGTCATGCCTTTTGGGCTAACCAATGCACCGAGCACATTCATGCGGCTCATGAACAAAGTACTAAAAGAATTTTTGGGAAGTTTTGTTATTGTGTATTTAGATGATATTTTTATTTTTAGTAAGACATTGGAAGAGCATCTGATGCATATTCAGAGAGCCTTTGAGAAGTTAAGAGAGAAACTGTTGATTAATCTAAAGAAGTGCAGTTTGTGAAGAGGGAGTTAGTGTACTTGGGGTTTGTTGTCTCAGCAGAAGGTCTCAAGATGGACCTAGAGAAGGTGAAAGGCTATTCTGGAATGGCCTACCCCAAGAACTACTACCGAGGTGAGATCTTTCCCATGGTTTAGCTAGTTTTTATAAAGTTCATTAAAAACTTCAGTAGTATTTGGACTACTGAAACATGAAGGGGATAAAAAATTCAAGTGGAGTAGTAGAACGCCATTTTGAGCTGTTGCAGAGGTGACAGAAACTTGTTTAGCCCTCCTAGATTTCAACAAGTTGTTTCAGGTGGTTGATGCCAGTGGTTGTGCCATTGGAGTAGTGTTGAGCCAAGAAGGTAAGCCCATTGCCTATTTTAGTAAAAAGTTAAATGATGCTAAAGAAATATTAGTATGGTCGGAATTTTATGCAATAGTTCAAGCATTAAAAGAAATGGAGAAATTGTTTGTTGCCAAAGGAATTTGTTCTATATACTGATCATCAGGCCCTGCGCCTAAATAGTCAGGGAAAATTAAATCAAGGCATATGAAATGGGTAGAGTTTTTGTAGAGTTATACCTTTATTTTGAAACATAGGAGTGGGAAGTCAAATAGGGTTGTAGATGCCTTAAGTAGGAGGCATACATTGATGACAAAGATGCAGATTGAAGTGGTTGGGTTCAATGAACTTAAGATACTATACAAAGAAGATCCTGATTTTGCAGAGGCTTGGAAAGCTTGCAAGGAACCTGTTACAGTGGATAGGACAAGGTGGCTAGATTTCATAATCCGGGATGACATGTTATTTAAGGGAAGTCAATTGTGTATCCCGAGGAATTCCATGAGGGAGAACCTAATAAAGGAGAAGCATAGTGGAGGAATGGCATGACATTTTGGTTGGGATAAGACCATTGCCATTATCAGTGAGCATTATTATTGGCCTTAGTTGTCACAGGATCTGAAGAAGTTTATACAAAACTGTAGGGTATGTCAGATGGCTAAAGGAGTGAGCTAGAATACAGACTTATATCAGCCCTTACCTGTACCAAAGAGGCCATGGGAGGATATAAGTATGGACTTTGTTCTTGGTTTACCAAGGACACAACGAGGGAATGATTTAGTCTTTGTGGTGGTTGATAGGTTTTCAAAGATGACACATTTCATTCCATGTCAGAAGACCCATGATGCAGTCCAAATTGCTTACTTGTTCTTCAAAGAGGTGGTGAGGCTACATGGTCTGCCAAAGAGTATTGTTTCAGATTGTGACACCAAATTTGTGGGGTACTTTTGGAAGACCTTGTGGAAGAAGCTGAAAATAGAGTTGAAGTTCAGTTCTGCACAACATCCACAAACAGATGGGTAGACAAAGGTTGTGAATAGGAGTTTGGGTAACCTACTGAGATGTTTGGTAGGAGATAAACCCAAGGGATGGGACTTGATCTTACCCCAGGCAAAATTTTCTTACAAAAATTCTGCCAATAGAAGCATTGGTAGATCACCATTCCAGATTGTGTATGGAGGTAGCCCCAGAACAACTCAAAAATTGAGGAAGATGGACCAAGAGGAGAAAATAAGTGCTGAAGCCAAATATTTTGCAGAACACATCAAGGATATCCATGAGAAGGTAAGAGAACATATTAACAAGATGAATATGCAGTATAAGGCTAAGGCAGATTAGAAGAGGAGGTATAAGGAGTGTCAGATTGGTGATGAAGTGATGGTCCACTTGAGGAAAGAAAGGTTTCCAGTGGGAACATATAACAAATTGAAGATGAAGAAGTTCGGTTCCTATAAAATTTTGAAGAGGCATGATTCAGGGAATGCATATGAGGTAGAGTTGCTGGATGGATTTAACATTTCCCCCGTGTTCAACATTTCAGATTTGATAGAGTATCATGGAGGTGGCGCAGAGGAAGTACCAACGATGGAATAGTGTGGGATTCTAGCACCTACTTTAGAAAAGGAGGAGATTGAAGAAATCCTAGATAGTCGTGTGGGAAGGAGTACTAGCAACATATAGTATGAAGAATATCTGGTGAAATGGAAAGGAAGACCTATTGAAGATTCATCCTAGTTTCCTAAGGTAGAGGTCGACCGTTTGGGTTTTTCTCCACCATCTGAGACGTGATGGGTCACTTCTCAAATTACCCTGGGTGTCTGATGTAGGAGCATCCAGTAGTGTAAGAGTAATCTTGCATCACTCAAAAATAGTTAAATTTCAAGTTTCTCAGTTTTTAGATGTTTTTATATTCTTGGATACCCTTTTCATCAAAATGAAATTTCCAATTTACGGTTTTTATTTTCTATTCCTGGGTTGAAAGATATTGTAGTTTTAGTTTCCCAGATTTGCACCTAAAAATCTTCTGAGTTAGATTTGAGGCACTTAAAGTTCCCTGGTCAGCCTTGAAACTTGCTGAAATTGGCATAGCAGATTTCAAGTGTGTTCTTGACTTTGAGACTTTTCCAACAGTTCAAACAGTTCACGAATCGGAGTCTTGGATTAAAAGTTATAGCCCCGGGAAGTTGGCACACTTTCTAGAAGATACAATTGCAATGTTCTTTTGAAATTTGAACTTCAAGTTGTAATTTTTCAGCGCCAAACTTCCTAAACTCAAATTTGAATCTTGTTTTCGCTCCAAACTAAAAAGGAGTTCTATTTATGGGCGGGTTTCTAATTTTTGGGTAACTTTTTGGGGACAAGCTCACATATTGTGAAAGGGTTATTCTATAGCTTTTTGTAACTTGCATGTGTTGTAGAACTTGGGGATTTGAGATCCTTTGCATGTAAGAAGCTCCATTTTTTGAATAATAAAATTATTCTCTTGTTTGTGGGTTATTTTCTGTGTCTCGGGTTGTGCCCTCATCAGTTTGCATAGTTAGCTACTATAATTTTGGGAAAAATGGCCTCTATGAAGGCTGCTTCTATTAAACTCAATGCCTTAGCATCCTTCCTCCTCAACTCCTTCAATTGGGTCTTTTGGTTATTTGTGAGAACTGCATATGTTGTAGGATTAGTTACATCATTGAAACCATTGATCAAAAACTCCCACAAATCATTTGTAACCATTATGGTCTTCATCTTCTTTGTCCAAACATCATAGTTTTGTCCATTAAAGGACGGTGGTTGTTGTGAACTCTTCCCTTCATCTCCAACCATGTCTCCTAGAAGAAAACTTAATACCTAAAAAAAATTCCCTAACTCACAAGGAAATGGGGCGTATGGCTCTAATACCATATCAATTTTTTAAAGAAAATAAAAGCATAGAGTTGATGTTCTATTTTCTAGCTAAATTTGAAATAACCAAATAAAAAATGTGCAAGCACAAGGAGACATGCAGCTTTATTTTTCTATTCAATAAGCTAGAAATGACAATACATAAGGGACTAAACATAAAACTCATAAACTAAACTCTAAGCTATAGATTTCAAACTGTTGGGAGCGTTCATGAGCTGCTCAACCACACAGACAATTTCAAGAGCTACTAGGAGCTCATTGTCATGAGCTATGAAAAGCTCTTTCAGGAGCAATCACTACTCAAATATAGAACACATAGTTGTTGTTATTCAAAAACTTCATTGAATTACATAGAGAACAAAACAAAATATTCCTTCTTTAGACTGCTGCTGCTCAGGAACTCTCCTACTCCAACTTGACAGAAAATTAACTGCTTTCAATTCTTTTTGTCTCTTCAACATTCCCTCTCAAAAATTCAAAATTACCTACCACCATTAATTTGGAATTCAAAACTTTCTACCACATTTACTTTTGGAACTATCAGGAGAGGCAAGGATGAAGATCTCAAAAACTGTCGTTGAAGTTGGGGCCTCCTAATAGGTAGGTGAAGCAACTGGGGGATCTGATGTGAGAGTAGGTTCAAGAGAAATACATTCCAACAAATTTGGTTTCATTCTTTCTATCGCTCCTACAGATTTTATTTCGATTTTAAAACTTTGTTTGGGTAGATGGCCTCTCATAGGTTGTTCAAGCACAATTTGGACTGTATAACATCTCATAGGTTGTTCAAGAAAAACTTGGATTTAAGTTACAAGTAGTAATTTTGATTTTAAATTTCATTCTCAAAATTGACTTGTATGCACCAAATGTGATGTATTGGATGTTAAATTAGCATGTAATACATATCATGCTATATACCTTATCAACAATGAAATATTTAAAAACATTCTTTAAAGGGTTCCACAATTACAAGATTGGAATTTAGTGGGCCTTATGGTGTTTGCTAACAATGTAATCCAAATTTGGGATGTCAATTATGGATATACTTGAAAATTAAAGATCTATAAGCTATCATGAAGTAGAGTAGTTGGCTACCAAGAGAGTTTTCATTATTATTACAACCATCCAAAACCAAAAGAAATAGTAGAATTATATTGTTACCATATTCATAGATACAAAGAAATGAAAGTAGAGAATCATAAAGAATGCAATAACAACAATTCATAAAATTGCTATATTCACTATTCAAAAAACAAATATTCCATGGATCAAAATAAAATTAATTATCAAATAAAAGATCGTTGTGATTTTTTGAATAATAAAATTTATTATAAAAAATAGATTTTAAATAATAAGTCAAAACCTCAATAACTACCATCAATGTTCAAACCCCTTAAGAAATACAACCCAATATCAACTCTCAATAATTAACACAAATGTTGGAACCTATTAAACAATACATCCCAATATTAATTCTAAATAAATAACACCAATATTAAAACCCTTTAGACAAATACAAACCAATCTTAATTGTTAAGGTCAAGGTTTATTAGATGCAACAACATTCACATATTTTGCTACATATGTGAATTTGATTGAATTTTACATTATCTACAGCAGGTTGAAGGCTTGGTTGAAGTGATCGGATCCTAGTTCTATTCTCAGATCCAATGGTTGGGTTATCATTTCTCTAATTATATTACCCGTGACTCAAAGAAATATGAAGTTTACAACATCCAAATATTGATTGAGAAGATTTCTACTCTAAAGGAAATTTAATAATGATCTAAATTTCAATGATAATAATTTTCTTAAAATCTGTTCTATTTAGATTAGGAAGAAGAATTTATTATCAATGAAACCTTGAAACTTCACAAATGTTCTAAATTTTTATCTCCAATGTGAGCTATGAGAAGGGAAAATTGTTAATTTAATCCAACATATAAATATACATATATGAACAAATATTGCCATTTTAATTATCCTATGTGAAAATTTCAAATCATTCCCAATATTTTACAGCAGCTTTTTTGGCAAGTCCCCTACTTATAACTAAGGTTTCAGGTCACATCATCAAATATGATGACCCATTAGCATGCTTTTTGTCAAGGTGTCAAAAAAGGCCCAAAAAAAAATGAGACCAATACTTGGGCATTCATAACATGTTTTATTGAGCGTTGATGTGGAATCACATGACTGGTTGCTTTTTAGATCAAAGGAATACATTTTGTTTAACTATGGGTAGTCATCATCAACACTAACAACTTTAAAGTCACAACTATTAGTCCAATATTGATAAAAATATTGAATATTATAGAAACAACTACTATCATAACTATTGAAACATGCTGGGTCCTCTCCTCTATGTAGAAATTATTCTTAATACAAATAGAAAAAATATGAAATTACCGCATACATATTACTATCACGGCCATTGTTAACTAATATTCAACATTCATCCAAATTATTATTAAATATTATTGGCATATCCCAAATATGAAATTGCTGCATACATATTACTATCACGGCCATTGTTAACCGATATTCAACATTCATCCAGATTATTGTTACATATTATTGAGGTGGATGCTTCCCGTAGCATAAATCCTGCATCTCCTTGAAAGGTAAAAGTCTATTTTCCTTCTCCCTGCTCATTTGCATGTTTTTAATTTTCGTTTGGGTGGGAGGCGACAAATTAAAAAAAAAAAAAAAAAACATTACTTAATAGTGTGGCCGGTGGTCTAAAATGTAGAAAAGGATGGGTTAAAAGGAGGATAAGTTAAAAGTGTTGATGAGTTACTACAAATTAAATGAAGAAGAAGATTGCAGAAAAATAAACTCAGATAATTTTACAATATTCAACTATGAAACATTTTTCTTTCCAATTCCTCCCATCCTTATTTAATCAAACAATTATAAAATTCACACAAAACCACTTTGAGAAGATACTGTGGAGAATCTCTTCATTGCTGTATATTTGGGAGAAAAAGGATTTTATGCACTACCATATATTTCAATCTACTATTTATAATTCATCTCAACGAAGAGGTGAAAATAAATCAAAGCATGAACCGCAGAATACAGTTATTTCATCTCTCTTGGCTAATTTGATATTCATTTTATCATTGTCACGCCTTTTCCATGATTTCTTTCTATTTTTCACGTATTATCTATGTTCTCTTCTGGTACACCAATGTCATTAACTTTTCATGTTGCAGAGTTATTTCATGCACTTTCCATGAGTGTATGTAAAAGAGAATCACATTTTAACGTCCAGTGTCATATTTCAATGTGATTCATAAAACAAATTTATAACATATCTAGAGATGGGAAAAAGGAATTAATAATATTTTAATTTTGAATTTTTAAATATTAATTTGATTGTTGGTTATTAAATTAAGAAGTGTCACATAAAAGTGTTATGTTTTGAATCTGTAAAATTATTAATTTATAAATTGTGTTGAAAGATCTTAGTAAAAAATAGAGTGTAATGATACAAATATGTTAAAAAAATATATATAAAGAATCAAACATATTAACTCTAGTAAATAACTATACAATTTGATAAATAAAATGCTAGATACATAGAAAATCAATACTTTTAAAGTACCTATATTATAAGCTTTAATTTCAATGTTTTTAGGTAACATTGTAAGTGTGGTCTCTCAAGAACAAAACAACTGCATCATGAGGCTCTCGTATTCTGAGATATCCCGCCCCTTCCAGAGATATTTGCCAATTGAATTTGCTCAATTAATTTCAGTTTTGATGGTTTGACATTTTGTCAGACAGTTTGAATGCAAGGTAGCTGAATCTTGATTTTAGGGTGTGTAGGTGTTTGATTTGTTGTGTTTTGATTAATTTTCAATACCACAACATTTGCCCAAAAGATAGTAATGATAACTAACAAATCTGCATAAGAAATATTAAACATTCAACCTCAAATCTGGTTCTATTATCACAATGACAGGTCTAAATAAACAGATATCAGGTCTGATACACTTTAGATCAGACTGTAAACATCATATGATAGCAGATACAAGATGTAAAGAGTGGAATGCCAAACTAATCACAACATATCTGTGAGTTATTCCTTCAACAGTGTGACTTTTATAGTCAAAGAATGAAGGCTGAAGAGGTATGTGCAGACTGGACAATAAACTTCAGACTGCTGTAGATGATCTTGTAGCTGAAAGCCAAAACAATGATCTATTGCTTCTTTGGAAAACTTAACAGCAGACCCTTACTTATGGACACCTAGCATTAGATGTTGGTTTCTCCAACATTAAACTGATGCACATTAGATGCCTTGCCTTAATCATCCTTGATGATGATGACTGGAGCAGATTGGTTAGGTGTTTCATTTCAAAGATTCACACGCCCAGCTTGGAATGAGTATGGCCTGAGCATTATCCACACATGGCTGCCAATAGTGACTACTAACAACAATTAAAACCCTTTCTCAACAGATATAAAACTACTCAGAAGCAATGTTCTTCTTATTATCTGTAGTCTGCACTCCCAACCCTTGAAACTCTTGTAGATAGTTCTTCAGCTATGCACAATAAAATCCCATGTACCAAATGATGAAGATCATTGACAGCAATAAAGATATTTAATGATATTTATTTCTGAAAAATTTCTGATCTGCAAGTAATAATCATCAAAACCCTTGAACAATCTTTGAAGACAATCACTTTCTGATTTGTATAAATTCCATTGATGTTCAGCTATGATCTCCGTATGAAGCCACTAACACAATCGAAGAGAGGCTACATTCTCCATGATTGAATTTATTGTGAAACCCTAGGTTTCTTCTTCAAAGCCAAAACTTCTTTAGAATAGACTAGTGTTGAATGATTTCAAGAATGTGTCAAATCCCTTTTCAAAAAGCCTTTATATAATATTCCACATCCTCACAATCAATCTCTCTCTCTTCCTTTATGCTTTCTCTTTTTCCTTTTTGAGTTATTAATCTTATCCTCTGAGTTGTCATCCTTATCTTTTATGGATAAGATATTTTCAATCCTTATCCCATAAGATTTTCCTTTTTGCTTTATGAGTTGTTAATCTTATCCTTCGTGTTGTCATCTTTATCCTCTGTGGATAAGATTCACCTTTTTGCTTTAAGAGTTGTCTGTCTTATCCTGAGTTATCATCCTTATCTTTTGTGGATAAGATATTTTGCAATCCTTATCCTTTGACTTTGACTTCCTTTGAATTGACTTTCTTCCCTTGACTTTCACTTTGACTTTCTTCTGTTGACTTTGACTTTGACTTTTGAAGAATATTTTCCTTTTCCTTTTTAGCAAGGAACTATAGGTGTGTTGTTACTAACCCTAGTGTTACTTACTAAAAATAGTAATTAGCAAGGAACAAGTCCTGAAACCCCTCAAAATGATCCGCTAATCATTTTGTTAGCCTACGAGAACTATAGTAATAGGCTAACCCTGTACCTCGAATCACTGGCTAGAAAGGGAACATTACATATTCAAAGGAGATAAAAAGTGTCACTTTTTAGCTAACACCTAACACGGCTCCAAATTCAGATGGATTTCTAGCAAATTTTTTTAACAATGCTGGGATATCATTTGCATAAACCTGATGTGATAGAGAAATCTCAAAACAAAAAATAACTCTCAAAGATTTAAATAACACAAGTTTGTTGCACTAATACTAAAGAAAAACACTATATAATCATTGGATGATTTTAGGCCCATTTCCATGCAAAATAATTTATAAGAAAATATCTATCTAAATAAAGGGCTCTAGGAAAATTCACTGCCAGCAATTCACAATCCTAAAATTGACTGCCAACAATTCACCACAGGAAAATTCACCACCATAACAAATTCATCTCAAGGAAAATTCACCACCTGCAATTCACTGCCATGGGAAATTTTCCTTAAGGTGAATTTGTCATGGTGGTGGATTCGATAAATTGTTGGGGTGAATTTTCCGAGGTGAATTGCTGACGATGAATTTTCCTTGAGCCAAATAAAAAGAATACATTCAAAGATACTTTCAGAATAAGAGAGTGTTCACTGTAGGAAAATCCAACACAAATGAAATAATCATTACTCATGAAACTATACATATGCTCTATAAATGCAAAGAAAAAAGGATGTTGGTTAAACTAGATAAAAAAAAGACATATGACCATGCAAATGGGAGCTTCCTTAAAGAAATTTGGCTTTAATAAATATTTGGTGCAAGGGAATTCACAATTGTATTTTGACACAGATTTTTAATGTTGGTTAATGGAGAACCTTGGAATTTCTTTGGATTAGATGAGTTTTATCTCCATTTATTTCTATTATAATGAAATTGGACAAAGGCAGAACTAGATGAATTAAAATTGTTTCAAATGCAAGTACTATTACTTATTAAAAGATTTGATGACACCCTTCTCTTTCCTGTCACTTGCAAGAGGGAAGCAGAGTCAATAAATAATACCTTGGATGAGTATTGCAAGGCTTCAGTGCAAAGCGTGAATATATATAAATCATAAAGTTTCTTTTTTAATATAGATCGTATAACTCAACAAATGGTGGCAAAGATTTTGGATGATAAGATGGGGTTTTCAGGCTTAGATATCCCTTTGCTTTTGAATAATTTATAATATTCACTAGCAAAGTCGACAAAAAAATTAACTTTCTCAGTAAAGATCATTATATCTGAAAATTAAAAAAAAACCGAAAGGAGAGAAAAATCTGCACAATATTTTTTTTTTGTCAAATGCTGAATTTGCTGCCAAATTTGAATGAACTTCAAATAGAACACCACCACACATACCAATATGATATGATCTCCATTGTTCTCAACAAAAGAAATAATTGCTTACAGACTTTGTCAAGGAGACGATTTTCTTGAGTCAGAAGAAATTGGCCGGAAAACCATGGAAAGAGAATATGCAATATTTAATACAACATTTTAATTTTATTCCTTCCACAAGTGCCGAACAAATTTTCCAACACACTTGACATCTGGATAAGCGACTTTCACTGCATTTAACCTCCATGTAAATGCTTCGAGTTAGCCAGATAATGAATTGCTCTGATATTGCAGATTTTACACAATACTTCTCTCCTCAATTTCACACTCTCCTCAATTTCATATATAGGATTTAATATCCTATATTATAGAAAGGTTCTTATAAAAATTTCATTATTATGTGGATAATAAATAAAAATAAACTCTTAAATATATTAATTGTTCTAAAAGTTCATAATATCAACAAATTAAGTACAACTAATAAATAATTATCATAAAAGATGGGTAAAAATTTATTAAAACAACAAAAGATTAAAAAGTAAGGCCATTAAATAGTCTTATCAAGCGTCATCAAATGGTCCAACTATTGAGACAAGTCTGGGGGTAACTGACCCCGATCCATCAAGTTCCAATCCTGAATATGATCAGAAGCCCATTTAGCCAAACAATCAGCAACACCATTCCACTATTTAGGAATATGAGTGAAAGTAATAGATTCCAGAGAAGTGCAAAGGTTGAGAATATGTTCAACAACCAAAGCTAGGTGCCAACTAACATCACTTAATTGCCGCCTATTCAATAAGTTCACCACAATCTCAGAATCAAATTCACATATGATCCTATGCCAGCCCAACTGACTCTCATGTTCTACAGCGAATAAACTTGCCTGAGCCTCCATAAGATTATTAGTATGAAGACCCTTATAAACAAACTGCACATCCCCAGAACTATCTCGACCAACACCGCCAATGCTAGCATGACAGGGGTTTCCACAAGAGGAGCCATCCGTGTTAATTTTAAGAACTCCCTGAGGAGGAGGGGACCATCTTCCCTCTCTATTCACCTTTGGGGTAGGATGTCTACGTCTATTGTGCATGAGCTGTTGTTGTGGAGGACGGAGATGAAGACGATTAAAATAACTAGCATCAGAAGGAGCCGCCGAATTTGCCAGCTAACACTTAGCTACAACCGTTTTGCCCAAAGAATGCAAAATCTTCCACCACACATGAGGGGCCACTAGCATCACATCCTAAAAAATCTGATGATTCCTATCCAACAAAAGATTCCAAATAATAAAGGATGGGTCAATAGCCCAAGCACTTTGAAGAAAGAAGGTAGAAACAAGGGCCCTACCCCATCGATCCACAAACTTAGCCAACAAGGAAACATGCCTACAGGGCATATTCCACACCCTTCACCAACAATGCCAAATCTCGTGAGCATAAGAACATTGTAAGAATAGATGAGAGACACTCTCCTTCGTAGCTTTGCACAACACACAAATTGAGGGGTCTTGGAAACCATGCTTACATAAATTGTCCCAAGTAAGACACCAATTTTGAGCCACTAACCACATGAAGAAATTACATTTGGGCCATGACAACTTTTGCCAAACTTACTGCCACCAAGGGACCTCAATATCCCCAAACAACTACCTAGACTCAATTGCTTATAACCAGCAGACACAAAGTACTTTTCAGACCTATCAGAACCATCCCAAGCCAAAATATCTAGGCCCCTCAGTGAATTACAAGTGTAGGAAGACAAAAGTTGAACAAGCTCACACCTATCCCCCTCAAACCCCCCAGGTGGCCACTCAAAAGGGCGTTTCCAACGAAAAGTAACAGTAGAGCCACAATGCTTAGTGATCTTGTAGTGCTCCACAGTATCCCAGCCAACAGTAGTAAAAACATCACAAAGGGGCTGAAGATGAGGAAAAGCAGAAAGAATAGGTGGGTGACTATCCCAAGAATCCGACCAAAAGAGAGCCTGTGACCCCGAGTGGCAAATTTAGAAAAGCGCATGCTTAATCAAATGAGCCCCCACTTTTAAAGTATGCCAAATCATAGAACCACTCCCCTCCAGATGGTGGCGAGGAACCTAAAAAAAAACACCTCTAAGATACTTATAGTTAAGAATACGGGCCCATAGCTTATCCTAATTGGTACACCAATGCTGGTACAACTTTGCAGCAAGAATTTGTCCATTCAAATTAGAAGAGCGTAGACCAAGACCACCCTCTTGCTTCGGTCTACACACAGATTTCCATTTAACAAGGCATAGATTAGAAGACATCAAGTTACTGCTCCAAAGGAATTGATAAGAGAGGGCAGCAAATTCCTTAAGGAAATACATAGGGGCTGATTTATTAACAAATAATTATAGTATGACAATTACAATCTATGGAAATGGTTTAATATTCCCAACAGATAAACTCCCTGCAAGTTTTTGTATGGATTGTTTTTATTGTTTTAAGTTTGAACAAGTGATGAATATATACATGTGAAATGTCAAAGTCGTTGAAAAAAAGACCTTATCATTATCAATGTTGGAAACCAATGGTAAAATATGGTTTAATGTCAAAATCCACCATCAAAGAGATGTTGTCAACATTGAAACTTGTCAAAAGGCCCGTCAATGTTTTACTGTTGTAAGTGTGCAAATTCATTCAGCGTTTCGTTGGGTTTTATGTTCATACTGTCAATATGGGCTATGAGAAGGAAAAACTGTTAAGTTAATCCAGCTTATAAATATAAGCACACGAACAAATATTACCATTCGAAAGGTCTATGGATCAGAATCATACAACATTTGAATCTTGGAGATCGACAAAGGTGCCATATCAGTTTAAAATAACATTTAAAGTTATTCTCAATAATTTCCACATACATATTACTACGACAGCCACTGTTAGCTTGCCTTCACCATTAATGAAAATTATTATTACATTTTATTAGCTATACCAGTTTACATTAACTGGATCACAATGCCTTATATTCGCTTCCTACATAAACTCTGCAGTGGAAGGTAAAAGTCCCATTTTCTTTTTTGAAATTTAATCAAAGGTTACTCTGATAATGAAACTCACACAAAACATTAATAGGAGAATCTCTTCATTGCTGTATGCATATTTGGGAGAAAGAGGATCTTATGCACTACCATTAATTTCAATCTACTATTTATCATTCATCTTAACGAAGAGGTGAAAATAAATCAAAGGCATGAACCGAATAATACAGTTATTTCAACTCTTTCACGCCTTTTTCATGATTTCTTTCTCTTTTTCATGTATTATCTATCTTCTCTTTTCGTACACAAATGTCATTATCTTTCCATGTTCGTCGAGTGATTTCATGCACTTTCCATGAGTGTATGGAATAAAGATTCTTATTTTAACGTCCACTGTCACAATTCAATGTGATTCATAAAACAAATTTATAACACATCTAGAGATGGAAAAAACGTTCATAAGATTTTGATTCTATTTTTTAAATCTTAGTTTGATTGTTGGTGATTAAATCAAAAAGTGTCACATAAAAGTGTATGTTTGAATCTGTAAAATTATTATTTTTATTTTTGATAATTTATTAATTGTGTTGAAAGGTGTAATTATGAATAACAAGGGTAGAGTGTAATGATGTGAGTATGTTGACAAAGAATATTAAAGAAATCACTTATTAACTCTAGTAAATAAAATAATAAATAGCTATGCACTTTTGTAAATAAAAAGATATATATAGAAAATTAATACTTTTAAAATAACTATATTATTAAATATTGACAATAGCAATGGAATCGTATTTCAAATGTGATCTTTCAAGAAAAAAAAAAAACCGCCATCATGAGACTCTTCTATTAAGAAGAGATAAGAACTACCATTTTTTAGCTGACACCTAGACTTTGATGGATTTCTAACATCACCAAATTTATTTCATCCATAGGGAGATATATGAGGACCTAGTGGTGGTATGTGTCTTTATAGGAATCAAATTGAGTAGTAAAATATCTCCCTTATAGATTTTATTTTGTACTATAACTCCTACAAGGAGCCTAATTTTCTATTTTTTTATTTTTTTTTGGTTTCCATTGGTTTATGTAATCTCTAATACTTTTATACTAAATAAAGTATAGGCAGCCACCTTTTATGGAAAAAATTACATATTTAAATATAATATTTCCTCTTTATCTATATATAGATCATTTACATAGCTTATTTTTTAAAATATTTTTTTTATTTTGTATCTTATTATTCTTTTTACTTTTTAGAATTTTTTATTTTATTTTATACTTAGTATTTTACTTAACATTTATTCTCTTATGAAATGATATAAGAAATTTATATTTATTGTTAAATATTTACGAGCATACTTCTCTTTAGAAAATTTATGTAAAAGATGTGAGATATATCATCTTGGGGTGCCTACTCCTTTTAAATAATAAGTCTAGTTAGAAATAGGCACCTTGAGAATAATATTGTTGAAAACATAAACTATATTTTACACTCATACATTTTGTTATGTAAAGTCATGTATCATGGAAGAGACACATCTCTTGAAGAATGGCACATATTTAAAGATCTTTGGATTTGTCTATTTGAATGTAGAAAATATAATATCAATTTATGTTCTCCAAAATTTTCAGCATGATATGACTATATGTCAAATCTGAAGATAACATTGAAATGTTTTGCAAGGTTAACATGATTTATAAGTGCAACAATTCTATTAAGATGAGAATTTAATTTGAAAAGCAATGATCTAAAATGTGAAAGTTGTAGAGGAATTATTTGTTGGGATGTGAAGCCCAACAGTCATATGACCATTCGTATTCTCCCATATCTTTGCATTCAAAGAGCTTTGTATAAACACACAAGTACAAACCGTGTATCTGATAATTGTTAATAGAGATTATTGCTTGCTTTCTTGTGGATGTAGCCAATTTTGGTGAACCATGCAAATATTGTGTTTTCTCTTTGTCTTGTCTATTTTTCTTTTGTTTTATGTGTTTATCTGCTTGTTTAAAATTTACAATTGGTATCAGAGCTTGGTGAGGTTGAGTAGAGATGGAAGAAGATGATGAGGCTTGGTTTGTCATTGAAGAATTTCTTAGCGATTTAGTTTTAGCAGAGACTAATGTTGTGTATATGAAAGTTGTAAAGAAATGTTGTGTACACTGGTGGGATGGTGATGCCGGAGCATCTAGTGGTGTAAGGGCAATCTTGCATCACCCAGAAATAGTTCAATTTCAAGTTTCTCGGTTTTTAGATGTTTTTACATTTTTGGATACCCTTTTTGTCATAATGAAATTCCCAATTTATGGTTTTTATTTTCTATTCCTGGGTTGAAAGATATTGTAGTTTTAGTTTCCTAGATTTGCACCTAAAAATCTTTTGAGTTAGATTTGAGGCACTTAGAGTTCTCGCAATGGCCCCAAAACTTGCCAAATCAGCATAAAAAATTTTGAGCGTGTTATTGACTTTGAGACCTTTCCAACGGTTCAAACGGCTCGCGAATCGAAGTCCCGGATCAAAAGTTATGGCCTCGGGAAGTTGGTGCACTTTCTAGAAGATACAATTGCAAATGTTATTTTGAAATTTGAACTTCAAGTTGTAATTTTTGGCGCCAAACCGCCTAAACTCAAATTTGAATGTTGTTTTGGCTCCAAACTAAAGAGGAGCCCTATTTATGGCTAGGTTTCTAATTTTTGGCTAGTCTTTCGGGGACAAGCTCGCATATTGCGAAAGGGTTATTCTGTAGCTTTTTGTAACTTTCATGTATTGTAGAACTTGGGGATTTGATATCCTTTGCATGTAAGAATCTCCATTTTCTGAATAATAAAATTATTCTCTTATTTGTGGGTTATTTTCTATGTCTCGGGCTGCGCCCTCATCAAGTGGTATCAGAGCGAGGTTTTCTTGAGCGTGTGGACAGATCGCCGATTGTGAGGCAGTTCACACCAGGACCGTGGTTGTGGGTTGAGGTCAAGAAAGATGCCTCCAAGAGTTATGTCTAGTAGGCATGGTGGTGCCAGGGGTGGTCAAGGCAGCAGAAATGCTGGTGGAAGAGACGCACTAGCAGCCCTCCAGAGACAGATTGATGTGTTACAAGAGTAGTTGAGAAGAGGGTTAAACCCGAGGGAGGAAAGTGAGGATGAAGGAGAGGAAGAAGAAGCAATTGATGAAGACCAAATGTAGATAATAAGGGGCATTTCAAAGATTGAGAAAAGACCCAGAGCAAAAGTCCCCAGTTATTCTGAAGGTCTGAACCCGAAAGAGTTGATCGACTAGATCAACGAGCTAGAAGAATATTTTGAGTATGAGGAAATAGAGGACCCAAATCGGGTTAAGTTTGTGAAAATGAAGCTAAAGGGCCATGCCAGTATTTGGTGGAAAGAGGTCCAATTGAAAAGAAATTGAAGAGGAAAAGGCAAGATCACCAGATGGGATCGCATGGTAGAGAAATTGAAGAAGCAATTCATACCAGTGGACTACGAGTTAGATCTGTTGAAGAAATTGAAAGGGTTGAAGCAAGGAAGTAGATCTATGAAAGAATATACTGAATATTTTCACAAGATAATCATCATAGGTCACACAAAGGCCAATAAGGAGAAGGTAGCCTGATATCTTAATGGGTTATGACCGAGCATTCAAGAGGAGTTAAGCCTAGTTAGAATGACCACCATTGAGGATGTGTATCAGTTTGCTCTAAAGGTGGAAGAGAAGCTGAACAAAAATTTGATGGCAAGCAAAAAGGACGAGGAGGTCAAAGCGAAGGGGCAATGGAAGACCTTCAGGAAGCTGAAATGATGATGAAAAGAAAAGTGAAGATGTGGGTACTAGCCAAAGCCAAAGGAATGACAACTTCTACCACCCTCGTGATCAAAATAGTGGTGATCAAAGAGGTAGAGGATGAGGGAGATATGGACAAGGATCTAGAAGAGGTGGTTTCAGAGGAACATGTTTCCAGTGTGGTGAAAAAGGGCATCAAGCCTATGAATGTCCACAACACCAAGGAAGGGCAAACAAAAGGCCAGAAGGTTGTGGAAGGGTTGCACATGTAGATGGGGAGGCCCAATCTGAACATTCAGATGATGCTGAAAGGGGAGAATCCCTAGTGATTAGAAGAGCCCTAGTGACTGAGGAAAAGGAACTAGAACAGAGGAAGAATCTGTTTCACACAAGGTGCAAGTGTGAATGTTGTGATTTCATTATTGATGGTGGGAGCACCAATAATCTGGTGTTAGAGGAGATGGTCACAAAGTTGAAGCTGAAGAGGGAAAGGCACCCACATCTATATCAGATTGTCTGGTTGCAGAAAGACCAAAAAGTTTTGGTCAATGAGCAGTGCCTAATAAAGTTCAAGATCGAGAGCTACCATGATGAGGTACTTTGTGATATCACACCATGGATGCATGTCACATGTTGTTGGGGAGGTTGTGGCAGTTCGATAGGTAAGCTATACATGATGGCCATGAAAACACTTATTCCTTGAAAAAAATGGTGTTCGTCACAAGTTGAAACCCCTGAAGGAGACTGAAGAAAAGGTATGCAGTAGTGCTAGAATTTGTTATGTAGATGGAAGAAAATATTTAGAAGGTATGAAGCATGAGCATATGTGTTATGCATTGATTCCTAGAGTGAGTAAGGAGGATAGTGAGAAGGTTCCAGTAAAAGTTTCTAGGATGTTGGATGAGTTTTAGGATATT
The DNA here is from genome assembly GCA_007258455.2 of Sequoia sempervirens. NCBI lineage: Eukaryota > Viridiplantae > Streptophyta > Pinopsida > Cupressales > Cupressaceae > Sequoia > Sequoia sempervirens. The sequence continues at coordinate 149,087 of VDFB02163912.1, forward strand.
GTTTCTGATAATGTACCTGAGGGTTTACCACTAATAAGGAAGATCAGTCATCAGATTGACTTGATTCCTGGAGCTAGTTTACAAAATAAGGCAGCTCATAGAATGACTCGAGTAGAAAATGAGGAGTTGAACGGACAAGTTCAAGAGTTGTTGAGAAAGGGTTTGATACGGGAGAGTTTGAGTCCATGTACAGTCCCTGTAGTACTAGCACCAAAGAAGGATGAGGAGTGGAGGATGTGTACAGATTCCTGAGCCATAAACAAGATAACAATCAAGTACAGATTTCCCCTGCCAAGGATGGATGACTTGATGGACTGTTTTAGTGAAGCTCAGTACTTCACAAAGATTGATCTAAAGAGTGGATATCACCAGATCTGGATTCGAGAGGGAGATGAATGGAGGACTACCTTCAAGACTAAAGAGGGCATGTACGAGTGGTTAGTCATGCCTTTTGGGCTAACTAATGCACCGAGCACATTCATGCGGCTCATGAATGAGGTACTAAAAGAATTTTTGGGAAGTTTTGTTATTGTGTATTTAGATGATATTTTTATTTTAAGTAAGATGTTGGATGAACATCTGATGCATATTCAAAGAGCCTTTGAGAAGTTAAGACAAACTGTTGATTAATCTGAAGAAGTGTAGTTTTGTGAAGAGGGAGTTAGTGTAGTTTTGTGAAGGTGAAGGCTATTCTGGAATGGCCTACCCCAAGAACTGCCACTAAGGTGAGATCTTTCCATGGTTTGGCTAGTTTTTATAGAAAGTTCATTAGAAATTTCAGTAGTATTTGTGGACCCCTGACTGAAACAATGAGAGGGGATAGAAAAGAATTCAAGTGGAGCACTAGAGTAGCAAAAAGTTTTGAACTTTTGAAGTAGAAGGTGACAGAGCAACCTGTTCTAGCCCTCCCAAAATTCAACAAGGTGTTTCAGGTGGATTGTGATGCTAGTGGTTGTGCCATTGGAGCAGTGTTGAGCCAAGAAGGTAAGCCCATTGCCTATTTCATTGAAAATTTAAATGATGCCAAGAGAAAGTATTTTGTATATGATCAGGAATTTTATGCAATAGTTCAAGCATTAAAGAAATGGAGACATTTTTTTTTTCCAAAGTAATTTGTTCTATATACGATCATCAGGCCTTGCAGTACCTAAATAGTTAAGGAAAATTAAATTAGAGGCATATGAAATGGGTAGAGTTTTTGCAGAGTTATACCTTTGTTTTGAAATATAGGAGTGGGAAGTCAAATACGGCTGCAGATGCCTTAAGTAGGAGGCATACATTGATGACAAAGATGTAGATTGAAGTGGTTGGGTTCAATGAACTCAAGACACTATATGCAAAAGATCTTGATTTTACAAAGGCTTGGAAAGCTTGCAAGGAACCTGTTATAATGGATAGGACAAGGTGGCTGGATTTCATAATCCAGGATGGCATGTTATTTAAGGGAAGTCAATTGTGTATCCCGAGGAGTTCCATGAGGGAGAACTTGATAAAGGAGAAGCATAGTGGAGGAATGGCAGGACATTTTGGTCAGATAAGACCATTACCATTATCAGTGAGCATTATTATTGACCTCAGTTGTCACAAGATGTGAAGATGTTTGTACAAAGCTCTAGGGTATGTCAAATAGCTAAAAGAGTGAGCCAGAATATAGGCTTATATCAGCCCTTACATGTACCAGAGAGGCCATGGTAGGATATAAGTATGGACTTTATTCCTGGTTTTCCAAGGACACAATGAGGGAATGATTCAGTCTTTGTGGTGGTTGATAGGTTTTCGAAGATGGCATATTTCATTCCATGTCAGAAGACTCATAATGCAGTCCATATTAGTGACTTGTTCTTCAAAGAGGTGGTGAGGCTACATGGTCTGCCAAAGAGTATTGTTTCAGATCGTGATTCCAAATTTGTGGGGTACTTTTGGAGGACCTTGTAGAAGAAGTTGAAGACATTGTTGAAGTTTAGTTCTACACACCATCCACGAATAGATGGGCAGACAGAGATTGTTAACAAGAGTCTGGGTAACCTACTGAGATGTTTGGTAGGAGATAAACCCAAGGGATGGGACTTGATCTTACCTCAAGCAGAATTTTCTTACAACAATTCTATCAATAGAAGCACTGGTAGATCACCGTTCTAGATTGTGTATGGAGGTAGCCCCAGAACAGCTCCAGAATTGAGGAAGATGGACCAAGAGAAGAAAATAAGTGCTGAAGCTAAAGATTTTGCAAAGAACATCAAGAATATACATGAGAAGGTATGAGAACACATTAATAAGATGAATATGCAATATAAGGCTAAGGCAGATCAAAAAAGGAGGAATAAGGAGTTTTAGATTGGTGATGAAGTAATGGTCCACTTGAGGAAAGAACGGTTTCCCATGGGAACCTATAACAAATTGAAGATGAAGAAATTCGGTCCCTATAATATTTTGAAGAAGCATGATTCAGGGAATGCATACGAGGTAGAGTTGCCTGATGGAATAAACATTTCCCCTATGTTCAACAGTTCAAATTTGATAGAGTATCATGAAGGTGGAACGGAGGAAGTACTAGCAATACGACAGTATGGCATTCCAGCACCTACTTCAGAAAGGGAGGAGATTGAAGCAATCTTGGATAGTCGTGTGGGAAGGAGTACCAAAAATAGGCAGTATGAAGAATATCTGGTGAAATGGAGAGGAAGGCCCGTGGAAGATTCATCCTAGCTATCTAAGGTAGTGGTTGACTGGTTGGGTTTCCTCAACCATATGACACGTGATGGGGTCACTTCTCAAATTACCCTGGGTGTCTGATGCAGGAGCATCCAGTGGTGTAAGGGCAATCTTGCATCACCCAAAAATAGTTAAATTTTAAGTTTCTCAATTTTTAGATTTTTTTTATATTTTTGGATACCCTTTTCGTGATAATCAAATTCCCAATTTATAGTTTTTAGTTTCTATTCCTAGGTTGAAAGATAATGCAGTTTTAGTTTCCCAGATTTGCACTTGAAAATCTTTCGAGTTAGATTTGAGGCACTTAGAGTTCCTGGAATGACCTTGAAACTTGCTAAAATTGGCATAGTGAATTTCAAGTATGTTATTGACTTCGAGACCTTTCCAATGGTTCAAATGGTTCGCAAATCAGAGTCCCAGATCAAAAGTTATGGCCCTGGGAAGTTGGCGCACTTTCTAGAAGATAAAATTGCAAATGTTCTTTTGAAATTTGAACTTCAAGTTGTAATTTTTGGCACCAAACTGCCTAAACTCAAATTTGAATGTTGTTTTGGTTCCAAACTAAAGAGGAGCCCTATTTATGGGTGGGTTTCTAATTTTTGGGTAGTTTTTCAGGGACAAGCTTGCATATTGTGAAAGGGTTATTCTGTAGCTTTCTGTAACTTGCATGTGTTGTAAAACTTGGGGATTTGAGATCCTCTGCATGTAAAAAGCTCCATTTTCTTAATAATAAAATTATTCTCTTCTTTGTAGGTTATTTTCTGTGTCTCGGGCTGTGCCCTCATCAGATGGCTGGAAAAAAGAAGAGGATGAGGATGTTGGGTTAATTTATTTTCCCACTCTTGATGTAGCTGTGGCATATATTGGCCAAACTTTTGCAGAGGACACCCATGACAAAAAGAGATGGCCTCACGGGATGGGTCTCAAGCTTATTTCCCCTATCCAATTGTCTCAAGGTCCAGTTGGTTTGGACAAGATGGCGGTTGATGATATTGATACAAAAGATGAAATTGTTCTTGCAAAAAGGAAAAGAAAGTGCGGGACCTCCTATGAAAAAATAAGTATGTGGATATTGTCTTTGTGCAAAAAGCACGAGATGCCCAAATGGAGGTGTGGGATCACCGTCTATTGTTTTGTGTTCCTGATTCTAGAGAGAACATGTGGGTAAGATATATTTTGCAAGGGGAATGAAAGTTTTTGAGAGATGAGAAGTTTGATGTAGAAGAAGATGAAAGGGTTGTGAAGTTGTGTACCATGTGTGAGAAGATGAATGCTGTAGAGGGAAATGAGGATAGTGGAGTGTTGGTTGACCAAGACTATGCATAGTAGGAGTGCATGACGGGGATGTGCGAGTAGCTAGTGGCAATTGCAAGCCACAAGTCTAAAATAGAGGATTTTGTGATGTTTCATGAGGGGGTTAGTCAAGTCAAAGAAGAGGATCCAAAATTGGTGGATGTTTCCACTGGGAATGGTGATGGTTGGGATAGTATAAAGAAAACCAAGGAGGTTATTGATGTTTCTTGGTTAGAGGAACATGATGAGCTTGATGAAGAGGAAGCAAAGCATTATGAAGCTATTAAAGATCGACAAAAAAAAAGGAATTTGAAATTTTTGTAGGTGGGTTTGATAAAGATGCAAATAGTTTTGCGCAATGGAAGGCAACACACACATTACCTCAAATAGGCTTTGAGGTATTGGAAAAGCAATCCATCAGCATGTCTGATGGCACCATCTTCTCTTACTATGCTATACCCTATCCAAGAAATAATTAATTCATATAATTTTCCTAAAAATACTTTTCTAAGGGAAGCCAAGATTGAGAGGTTTTACGCAACAATCCATGGGATTGAGGAATGGAGAGATCATCACCATCGGCGTTAGCATTGCAGTGATGTCAAACTAGGGGAAGAAAAAGATGAAAACATTATTGGGGAAGAAAATGGAGCATTCGACATTGCAGAATGACAGAGACAAAGATTTGGGTGTAGTTCAAAAGTAGATGTCATTCTTCAAGATGATAAGATAATACAAATAGAAGAAAAAGAAGAATTTTGAGCCCCTCACTCTATTTTCAAGGACAACAGTGAAGCTAGCATGGATGAAGCCCTAACGAAAGAATTTATTAGCCTATTGGAATATCTGAAATAGGTAGCGAATCAGCCTGGGTATGGGATTGTCTTTTTGTGGCTGTTGTTCGAAGAGGTAGAAATCAGACTAGTCAAAAAAAATTAGCGGACTAATGTGTTGGATGTTTTCCGTGAAATTGAATTTATAGGGGATGAAAAAGAGAGTGCAAAATTTTTGGATTTTGGTTCCAAGAGAATGAGTCATTTGGCAGGGGATAAGCTTATTTCTAGGTATTTAGTGCTTCCTATGGAGAGCTTCAGTGTCATGATATATCCTCTAGTTTTTGCATCTGAGATAGAGGCATCTGGGAATCGTAGGGGAAATGATGGAGGCCCTATGGGTCCTTTCGAGTTTGATAATGTTGAGATGATGGCAGTGACAACTGTGAGGGATTTTAGTATTATCTTTGATGCATATACGTAGTTTGAGAAGAGCATGTTAGTAGCAAAGATGGAGAGAGAATTTAAGGAAAGTGCTGATGATTTTGCAACTGGTGGAACTGGAGGAGTTGCTCATGTGTTTTGGTTGTATTTAGATGGGTAGGTGGCAAAGATGATAAATATTTTGTCAGGATTGTGTTAAGGTTTTTTCTATCTGATTTGTCATTGAGAAGATTGATTCACAATGTTCGTGAACAGTATTTGGTGAAGTTAAAAAATTCTAGCCTAGTTGTGTGATGTGAAGACAAGATGGAAATGTAGGGGATGACATAGTGCATGGTTGTGTCGATTGGACTTCATAGGGGAGATTGTTGAGATGTGAAGCCCAAAAATCACATGACCATTCATATTCTCCCATCTCTTCATATTTGAAGAGCTTTGTACAAATACATGAGTATAGACCATCCATCTATTAACTTTTAATAGAGATTATTCCTTACTTTCCTATGGATGTAGCCAATTTTGGTGAACCACATAAATATTGTGTTTTTTCTTTGTCTTGTCTATTTTTCTTTTGTTTTATGTGTTTCTCTACTTGTTTAAAATTTACATTATTTAAATATGCAATGATTATGATCTTGAGAAGGAATTTATTAGTTGTAAGAAGGGGGTGAAGCCACAATAGTGGTTTACAATTGAATTAAGGAAGGAAAACTCATTGAAAATGAATGCATGGAAAAAAAATTGATTTTAGGGGTTCGTACGAACATACTGGTTCGACTGAACCCATTAGGGGTTTGCTAGAACCTGGGTTCGGGCAAACCCTTTTAATGCTTTCCTGCCAAAAATGCCAACAAAAACCCTTATAAAAAAGGGGGTTTGAATGAACCCTAGTTTGAGCGAACCCCTAGGGGTTCATTTGAACCCCTGGGGGTTCATTCAAACCCCCCTTATTCCTCATCCCTCCTCTGAGACAGAAGAAAACCATGAATTTTGGCACTTCGGAGCTCGGGTTGATGATGAAAATGGAGGAATGTTCGCAAACCCAACTAAAATTAGGTAGTCCTCAAAACAAGCTATCCAATGAATATAATCTTAATATGTTTTGGTTTTATTATGTATTTGTTTTTTTAGTTTTATTAAACAGAGGTTTTTCATCAAAAATGAAGGTCTATGTTTTCCATGTGTGGAAAAATAGCAGATTATCAAAAAAAAATTGAAAAATATGAGTGCACTAGATATTGAATTCCTTGATCCAACAAAAAAATAAAATTTAATTTCGATATATACAAAAAAAGTTATGCGCTATATAGTCGTGCTATGTCTGAATTATAATTAGTTTGACTTCAAAACTTGATTAAAGAAAATCTATTCAATAAAACACTGTGTAACCAAGTGGAAGCACTAAATATTAGAGCTACAAATCTAAATTTGAAAGAATTATAATTTTATCCTTCATGGAAAAAAAGTTATGTGTTATAGAGTCTGCGTCACTTTTTAAAAATGTTGTTTTTTTTAAGAAAACTAGTTTTCGTGGGAGAAGGAAAAAGAACTGTAAACTGATTCCAAAAATTTTGAAAAAAATATTTTTAGAATCTACAGACAAAATGTGATGAGACTCTAGTTTGTATTATCTTCAAATTCTTCACAGTTTAGCTGCTATAGCTGCCCGAATGTGAAGATTTAGTTAAAAATAATAATTTTAGTGTCCAATTTGGAGAATAAAGTAACTAAGGACAATAATAAATACAAAGAACAAGGAAATCATATATTAATCACCCAAATCAAATTATATAAGAAAAAATTCTAAGGGAAGCGATCAAAGTCAATTTGTTATTGTTAAATTTTGTAGCTTGGACAGGTGTCTCCATTCCCAAGAAATATTTAATTATTTAATTTTTTCTAGAGACATCTAGAAAGGAGTTAGTTGTCCAGATAAGTATTTAATTAATTAATTGATTCCTCTAGAGGCTTCTAGAATCTAGTTAGGGTTGTTAGAGTCTAATTAATCTTAGCCATTGATTGAGATTAAATCATGGCCATTGGTTTTTCAATGAGAAAAGTATAAAAGGGGATCAATGGGCATTTGGAGAACACAATTGAGAAGAATTTGCAGTAATAGAAAATAAATTTGCAGTGTTATCAAATAGTCTTGTAGTGGTAGTAAAGGCATAGTGATAGCGTTGGGGACAATAGCAGTGGAATTTCAATAGGAGAAATTGAGGGAAATTTTTTAGAAGAAGAATATTGTCAGAACTCTTCCAGTAAGAGGCAAGCAATTTATGTATCTCTTAATTTGCTAAAGTTTAATAAAATTGGACTCATCTACATTACTGGTTTACCCTTTAGGGTTTTCCCAGGGACAATTTGTCTAAAAATATTGTGTTCATTATTTTGCATGTTTCCTTCTCTATTCCTGTGGTTTTATTTGTTAAGTTGTAGTTGTTTTATTTTTCAATATTTGTTGTGAATTATTTTTTCGATAGTCAAATAATATATATTAGATAGGAGATTAATAATCACTAATTGCAATAGAATTTTCACATGGTATCAAAGCTGATCTAAGGGCAGAAAAGGCTCAACACAGGAAGGAAATATTGAGGCTTTATAAAACCCAGCTCTACCTCTTCAGTTTTATTATTATTATTATTTTCTTTTGAGATGGCCTCAATAGGTTTAAGAGATCAGAATATATTGGATGAAGCCTCAAATTTTGGTGTCTGGAAAGCCAAAATTTCTTTATTGCTAGAAGAGAATGGTATCAAGGAATATGTGACCAGTGTTGTAGTTGTACCTACAGATCCAACATAGCTCTTAGCATATAAGAAGCAAGATGCCAAGGCAAGGAGGATAATTCTTGATGGTGTCAAGGACCATATTGTTCCATATATCACAAAGTTAGATACAATGAAGAAGATGTGGGATGCCATTCTGAATTTGTACTAGAATGCTACCAACAACCGAAAGCTGATTCTCAGAGAAAAGTTGAGGAATACTCGAATGAACAAGGGAGAAAATGTTACAAGTTACCTTAGTAGACTTAGACTTGTCAAGAATGAGTTGGTAGCTATTGGAGATAAACTAGATGATGATGAGATAGTACATATAGCCCTAAATGGGTTTACTAAGTAGTGGGATGTCTTTGTTCAAGTTATCAATGGATGAGACACCTTACCGAGTTGGGATTGACTATGGAGTGAATTCAATGTTTTACTGTTGTGAAGTGTGCAAATTTATTTACTATTTTGTTGGGTTTTATTTTTCATATTGTCAATATTGAAAGTTAAATGCATAACATTTTAGGGTCCATGAAGATGACAATTTATAAAGATAAATGATAGTGTCTTAGACAATGACCTAATGCAAGGGAATTCAAGGGGTAGAGATACATGATAAAGACTTAGACAAAGTCTTATGAACTAGTTATAGGTCAAGTGCAGTCATAATGACAATCCCATAAAGAAGTCACAAAAGAATTAAGCATAAAATGCAGAGATAAGAAAACATGCACACTTGGCAGTCATGGTTTTAAAGGTAGATCATAATGGTTATAAGAGGGAAGAAATCAGACTATGTGAGATAGTGGTATAATTGAAATATTGAATACATTGTATTTTATAGTAAAAAAGCATAGTATGACAATAAAACATGGTGACAAATGCTAGATATGAGCTTCATAACAGTGATGAAGAGCTGGAGTTTCATAATAACAATCAATAGGATCATAGTTGAAGTTGTCAAGCATCGACAAAGAAAAGAAGATTGCATTCATATAGAAAGAACTAAGGATAGTTCATGAGATAGGCATTAATATTGAAATATTTAACAAGAGAAGTCATTCAAGAAGGCTAAAAGCAATCATATGTGATAAGATGAACAAGAAGGTGGAAATATGAAGGCTTAAGAAGCTACAAATGAATGAAACATATCCTATATCAATAAGGTCCTAGAATATCTCCCACGCCTTCCTAGGTACTTTAGCCCTTCGTACCTCTCTTGCACAAACCATATAAGAAAATTTGAGGGAGTTGCAATAGTCAAGGAGGTGTAATGGCAGTTATGAGCAAGTGGAGAGCATCTAGGAAGTAGTTTAGTGGGCTAGGGAGGCACACGAGAGAATATAGGGTAACTCACAAGCATCTGGGAGCTTATCAAGAAGAAACTTCATAAAGAAAGTCAAAGTAGACAAATAATTCTTCAGCGTCATGGAGAAAATTTCTTGAAGCAAGGATATAACAACTCAATTGGACACCCACAGAGAACTTTGACCTAGCAAGCTAATGTAAACACTTGTCAATTTTCCCTTAAAAGCATATTGCTAATGTTTCGAAGATGGTTGTAACACAAAGAGGGATGCCTAGGTCCACTTTCGTTCACTTAGATAGCTTTTCTTGACTAAGTATTGTAACTGAGCATAGTGATTTCTAGCTACAGATTAGAATAGTAACTCAAAGAAACTCAATTCTCAGGCAGGTATAGTAGTTTGTAAGCAATTTTTTTTTTTTTTATCAATAAAGAAAGTACTTTGCCTTCTCTAATCTGTATTTTTGTGTACAAACATAAATGATTGATATATTTTTTAAGATATATATATGCAAATCTTCAATGTATGTTTCATTTTTTAAGATATATATACAATGTGATTATTGATGGTACATTATATAATTTAGAACAATATGGAATTTTCTTAAAGTAAAGGTTACAATTTTAAACACCAAAATTTTTTAATCTTCTTTTTTACACATTAAAATGTGAGAAGGACAACTACTTGCACATTTCATAAAACATAAAAATGGTTTGTTTTTTATGGTCTATAAATGTGTTATGTTTATAGTGTTCATCATAAGGAAAATTTGTATTAAATTTTTAAGTCAGCTTACCTATTAGAGTTAGTTATTTAAAAGCTTCAAAATTTATTAGCATTTATAAATCTCAATTGAAGCAAAACTAGAATTTAAGTTACAAGTAGTAAGATTGATTCTAAATTTCCTCCTCCAAATTGGCTTGTATGCACCAAATGTGATGTATTGGATGTTAAATTAGCTTTAACCTCTAGTTCATGTAAAACATATCATGCTATGTGTCTTATCAACAATAAAATATATAAAAATAATTTTCAAATAGTTCTACAATTAGAAGATTGGAATCATGGGGTTTGCTAACAATATAACCCAAATTTGGGATGTCAATTATGGATATACTTGAAAATTATAGATCTATAAACTATCATGAATTAGAGTAGTTGGCTACCAAAGGCGTTTTCATTATTATTACAACCATCCAAAACCAAAAAAAATAGTAAAATGATATCATTACCATATTCATGCATACAAAGAAATGAAAGTAGAGAATCATAAAGAATTCAATTAGAGCAATTTATAAAATTGCTACATTTACTATTAAAAAAAACCAAAAAAAATCTATAAATCAAAATAAAATTAGTTATGAAATAAAAAACTTGTGTGATTTTTCCAATAATGTAATTTACTATAAGAAACAAATTTTAAATAATAAGTTAAAAGCCTCAATAATCACCACCAATATTTAAACCCTTTAAAATACACAACCCAATATTAATTCTGAATAACTAACACAAATGTTTAGATCCCATTAAACAATACAACCCAATATTAACTCTAAATAAATAGCAGCAATGTTGAAAGCCTTTACACAAATACAAACCAATCTTAACTGTTAACTCAAGACTTATTAGATGCAACAACGTTCACATCTTTTGCTACATATGTGAAATGATTGAATTTTACATTAGCTACAGCAGATTTAAATCTCAATAATGTTAGAAGGCTTGGTTGAAGTTATCGGCTCCCAGGAGTTCTATTCTCAAGTCCAATGGTTGGATTATCACTTATTTAATATTTTAACTGTGATTAGAAAAATGAAGTTCACAACATCCACGTAGTGTTTATGAAAAATTAACAATGTTCTAAGGAAGAATTTATTATCAATGAAACCTTAGAACTTCACAAATGTCGCAAATTTTTATTTCCACCATGAGCTATGAGAAGGATCAAATATTACTATTCAAAAGGTTTATGGGTCAGAGATTGTTAAATCTCTGCAGGGTTCTTCAACAATATGTAGAAGTTATTCTGATAGAAAAAATATGAAACATCCAATTTAATTGTTACACATTATTGAGATATCCAAATTTAAAAAAAATTAAAAAAATTAAAAAAATGAAATTACTTAATCGTGTGACTGCGGCGGACTTTTGGAGAGCACCCATTACTTGACAAGTTATTCTCAAAAGAGCCATAATAAAAAACATTTTCTTTCCAATTCCTTCCATCCTTATTTAATCAAACAATACTTCAATAAAATCCACACAAACCATTTATGAGAAATTTAAAATCAAGTCACTTTCACAAGATACTGTGGAGAACCTCTTCATTGCTATGGTTGTATATTCAGAGCTCTTCTCGTATAGAAATTTCTGACAAATAAACTGAGAGAATTCGACTATACAAATAGGAAACATTTTTCTTTCCAATTCCTCCCATCCTTATTTAATCAAACAATAATAAAATTCACACAAAACATTAATCCTAACCAGATTTTTTAATTTCAAGTCACTGTGGAGAATCTCTTCTCTTGGTTGTATATTTTATGCACTACCACATATTTCAATCTACTATTTATAATTCATCTCAACGAAGTGAAAATAAATCAAAGGTGTCAACCGCAAAATACAGTTATTTCAACTCTCTTCATATTATTATCTATGTTATCTTCTCGTACACAAATGCCATAAACTTTTCATGTTGGAGAGTGATTTCATGCACTTTCCATGAGTGTATGCAATACAGATTCTCATTTTAACGTGGAAAAAAATTTAATAATATTTTAATTCTGAATTTTTAATTCAATGTTATTCATAAAACAAATTTATAAATCATTTAGAGATGGAAAAAGAAAATAATAATATTTTAATTTTGAATTTTTAAATATTAGTTTGATTGTTGGTTATTAAATCAAGAAGTATCACATAAAAGTGTCTAATGTTTTAAATCTGTAATATTATTATTATCTTTGATAATTTATAAATTGTGTAGAAATACATAACTACAGCGATAGCAAATGGTAGAGTGTAATGATGTATGTTAACAAAAACTATCAAAAAGTCTGACTTATTAACTTTAGTAAATAAAATAATAAATAACTATACACTTTACTAAATAAAATGGTAGATAGATAGAAAATTAATACTTTTAAAATAATTATTATTAAATATTGACAATGCCAATGAAGCCTTAATTTCAAGGTTTTTAGGTAAAATTCCAAGTGTGGTCTCTCAAGAACCAAACATCTCTCAGGAACAAAACAGCTCCATCATGAGGCCCGTGTAGTATTTAGAGGGGATAAGAGGTACCACTTTTTAGCAGGTATCTAACAAGGCTCCGAATTCAAAGGGATTTCTAGCAATTTTTTTAAACAATGCTGGAATATCAATTTCATGGATCTTTTGTATGCGATAGAGAAATCTAGAAAGAAAAAAATAGTTCTCAAATCTTTAAATAACACCTTTAATGCACTAATACTAAAGAAAAACACTATATAATCATTGGATAATTTTAAGCCCCTTTCTATATGGAAAATAATTTATAAAAAAATATTTAACTAAATAAATATAAGGAATACTTCCAAAAATAATTTCAAAAGAATAAAGTGGGTTCACTTTAGGAAAATCTAACATAGATGGAACAATCATTGCTCATGAAGTTATACATATGATCCATAAATGCAAAGAAAAAAGGATGTTGGTTAAACCAGATATAAAAAAGACATATGACCAGGTCAATGAGATATTCTATTTAAAAGTTTTGGAGAAATTTGGCTTTAATTTAAATATTGGTGTAATGGGATTCACAGTTGTATTTCGACATAGATTTTTAATGTTGGTTAATGGAGAACCTTGGGATTTCTTTTGATCCTCTTGTAAATTAAATTAGAGATATGGGATTTATTTCCATTTAATTCTATCATAATGGAAAAGACATTGGGAAGATATAAAAAGACAAAAGGAGAATTGAAGATGAATTAAAATTGTTCCAAATACAAGTCCTATTACTCATTAAATTTTTTTGATGACACCCTTCTCTTTCCTGATGAAGGGAGACTCTCCCTTACAAATCTAAAAAAAGAAACACATACAACACTATGCAAGAAGGCAACAAGTTAACATGTGTGGACAAAATATTTGGCACCCAAAGGTTCCCTTACACTTCTATGGTTTTTCACCTAAAAGGAGAGAGATGGGAAAAAATGGGCAATGCCCCCACTCAAAACTAATGTAAATATGAATAGAATATACCTAAATGCAATGTCTAAATGAAAAACCTAAGAAAATCAAGTTGTTTGAAAACACATTATGATATGCATAAATGACCTAAGAATGCAAACTAACAATAACAAAAATGGAATTAAAGATTGGAGAAGTGTACCTGGAAACTGGAATGTGATGTAGAGAGGCTTTGGAATCCTATAAAATTTTCTATTAAGGTCAATTCGGACACTTACGCTAAGCTAGGCGGCTTAGTCCTATTTCAGGGAGATTTCATCGAAATAGGTTTCAGCCAAATGGGTATCTAGAAATGCATATAATTTTTTAGGCCTAGTAGTGAGACTAATTCACCATAGATGGTGACTTATTCCACCTATAAATCTTAGGAAATTTAGGGAAGGAATCTATAGCTCTCAGTTTGCATTCCTCTTCTTGATAGGTGTCTGGTTTTGAAACTATAGAAATCAGGCTAAAAGAGGTCTCCAAGCTTCACTTAGGGATTTGTTGACTTGAATGATTTTGATGAGTTGACAACACCTTTCAACACCTACCTCTTTGACAAATATTCATACAAGACATACAAAACACACATGTTAAGAGGGTAAAAAGGGTTAAGGGTTAGAGAATAGGGGTTTCCCTTGGTCAAATCCCAATTTGGTAATCAAACCCTAGAAAATGAAATGAAATAGAAAGAGAATGATGAATGAACAACATGCAATGTCACAAGTCACCAAAACCTTGATGTAGAAATCTAAAAATATGCAAGTAGATGCTCCAATGGATCCTTGATGATGCTTAGAATGCTTCATAATTGCTTGAGAATAAATGGATTGCTTGAGAATGAATTATTAGATGAATGGGGGTGAAAATGAGAGGAAAACCCTTTATTTATAATTGTTTTTACAATATTTCTCAAAAATAACACATCACAGGTAGACCTCAAGGTTAAGAGAATAAAATCCTACCAAAATATTAAAATAATTTTGATTTTCGTGCCTAGTGGGACCAAGTCACCCTAGGTGGCGACTTGGTCCCACCAAGGAAATTTTACTAGGTGTTAGGAATTAAAATGTATTTAATAATGTTTGACAAGATTATTCTAAAAAATACACTTAAGTAGGGCTAGAAAGTATATTAAGGGGTCATTTAAACATAAGAAAGGGTCAAATTAGTGATGACAAGCCTAGCATGCATGTTTGTTATAATTCTTTGCAACACTTTAAAATAAGACTTGGTAAGTGATCAAAGAGATTATTTAAGTAAATTATAATGAAAGTGTCCTAGAAAAGTGTGAAACTGGGTTGCAACACTTCACAACACTTTTACAAGACATCTGAGAGTTCTTAATGATTCACAAGGGTCTAAGACCTAATGTGAATGTGTTGGCCATATTACAACATTAAATTTGGGAAAAATCAAGCCAAAATAATTAGGAGGTCCTAAACATGAGAAAAATTAGAAGGGTTACTTTTTACATGTCCATAGTTATCCCCCACTTTAGTGAAAGGATGAACTTGCTTCAAACTCACACTAAAGTAGCCGAACATGAAATCAAGAGGGATTTCAATGAATCAATGCTAGCAATATGAGACAACAATGATCAAGAGGTATGATCAAAACCCTAGGATGAAGATCTCATGGAAAAATAAACATGAGCACAAGGAAACACACATGAGATTGATTTCAATGAAGAGGGAGAGAAGGAGAAGGAAAAAGAGAGTTGGATCAAGTTTCAATCATTTGTCCATCTTGTTGTGGATTAGATCTAGGTTGTTTTTTTGGAAAGAGAAATGCATACTCGCCCTGAGGCAATGGAACTCATGGTTATCTATTAAGTGAGAAGTAAAAAAGGGTTATAAAAATACACTCATGGTTACTATGCACTCACACACACACACATAGGTGGCTATGGGGATTTAGTCATGCCTCAGAATGGGCTTCCCACTCAACCATACAAAATTTATGCCTCCTGATAACTTTAATAAGGTTCCACAAAAGAAAATGATATTTGAAGCTTCATGAGACAAGCAAAAATTCATATTCTTGGAGCTCATGAACAAACACGATGGCACTACAAGCATGCAAGTTGTGTTATGCAAGGTAGGCATATAACTAGTGAAAAAATGCAACATGAAAAAAATGTTCAAAGGAGTCTTGCTTAGTTCATGTGTGAGGTCTATAACTTAAGGAACTCTCCAAGAGAGGACCAATCAAAGAATAAAATATTCACAAAATAGGGGATGCAGTGTGTTGCATCAAGGAACTAAGATGAATGTTATATGCTATGATAGATCACACTCATCAAGGACATCACACCCAATGTCATCCACAAAGCATAAAATGCATCTTATGAAGTAACAAGGCTACACTAAGAACCAAGAAAAAGAAAAATGTAAAATGAATAATTCCAATGTATGTCACCACTTTAAAGGAATTGCTACACATCATCATGTGAGAAATTAATTTAAAGTAGCAAATGAAAAATACAAACAAGAAAGAAGACATGAGAGCCAAAGTGGAAAGCCCCTATGCCAAGTCATATGTTTCCGAGTAAGGCTACATCATGTGAATAAAAGAAAAATGAAAGGAAGGGGTTTCCCCCAAATTGAAAACACCAAACACATAAGGGATCTATGGATTTTGGGTCAGTATGTTCTTTGCTATAATATTTTGTAATGAGCTCAAAACTATCATCATCCCTCAAATACATAGAATTGGAAGAATGACACAAAGAGAGTGAAAAAAAAGAAAAAGAAAGATCCATTTGGGTCAACATGGAAGAGACATAGGATGTCTTGACACCTTGCATCATTCCCAAAAGGAAAATACAAGAAAAAAGAAAAGGAAAAGGAAAATAAAAATGGAAAAGCTTCTGGGTCAACATGAGAGAGACATTTCAGTTTCAATGCCTTGCATCGTCCCCAAAATGAAAACATAAGAAAAAGAAAAAGGAAAATAAAAAGAAAAGAGCCTTTTGGGTCAACATGAAAGAGACATTTTTGTTTCAATGCCTTGCATCATCCCGAAAAGGAAAACATAAGAAAAAGAAGAAGGCAAGGCGAAAGTGATGTATGACATATAAAATAATGAAGGTACAAATATAATAATGTCACAAAGAGAAGGAAATCAAACATCACATTACAAGGGAACATGATACACACATGCAAACACACAAAAGAAAAAGAAAGAAGGAAAATAAAATGTGAAAGACTACTAAGGAAAATGCAATTCAACCACCAAGCAGGTCATCCACCTCCCAATCTCAATCAATATAAGCAGAAGGTGAATAACGCAGCTAAGGGACAATGACAAATGCATTCCTAGGACAAGGCTAGCAACTTCTTGCCCCCACTGAGTGCAAACCAAGAGTGAGCCAAGGTGGTTGATTGGAAAGGACATGTAATAGTGAGAAGGGAATGTTATACAACTATTACATGATAAGGTGTTCTATGGTTGTTTATGGAACTATTGGATAGCAATTATTGCCATTGAAATGATACTTGCTCAATATTTCTTTCAATTGATGCCATTCATCACTTCTATTTCCAAGAACGCAATGATATGCACAATGTGGAACATTAGTTTCTTTAGGGTATATCACCAACCTATTCATAGGTGGTAATAGTATGAGTCCTTTTTTTAAAAGGATTTGCAATTTCCTTTCCCATTCAAGTGGTGGAGAGAGGAAACTTTAGTTTTTGTAACCTGTAAGGCATATTGTGTTTGCTAGATTCACCCTTTTCTTGAATTGGAGGAGGAGGAGGACCCAAAGTAATCCCATCAACCTTGCATTTTTTTACAGGTAACAGTTGTTCACGTGGAAGGAGGACATTCAAATTAGGAGGGGAATCAAAGATCACCATACCATCATCACAAAGTCTCCAATATTCTCTAGGCATCTAGTTGTTATGAGAGGGATATTAATTTCCTAACCCTATTGTGTTATCATCTTTTGGATTTTGTTTTAAAATTTGATGAATGTCATCTTTAGTTGTTGTGTCACATCCATGTTTCCTTAAAATGGTAAAACCATTTCCATTATAGGCTTCTTCAAGGTTGATTGGAGTATTTGTAGCTTTGTTATCATAGAATGGTTGAGGGGTTTCCTGTTTAGAAGAACTTGGTTCACTTGATGGAGGGAACTTAGGTCCTTCGTTTGTTTCTGGATGTAAGTAACCAAACATATCAGGAGGTGAGACTGTAGGAAGGTCTTGTTTCATGAATGGATAAAAGGACGTGTCGGCTTCAAGGTTGTCAAGGAATTCATTTAAGAACTTATTCATGTTGTAATCATCTTCTCCAATGATGTCAACATCACAAGGAGGACATTAATGAGGAGTTGAAGGAGCATGAGGAAGCTCAATGTCATTAGGATCAGTTCCAAAGGCACAACTTGACATGTCAATTAAAGAATTTAATGACATCCAAAACTTATTAAAATAGAGGACCATGATGCAAATGAATGAAAGCAAAATAAATGCAAGAAATGGAATAAAACAACAAATCTAGAAATAGTAACAAAGATGCAATAATAGAAAACAAAAATGTAGAAGATGATCTGAAAATGACAAAAATTATAGTCCAGAATATGCAAGAGGACTAAGTTGGCTAGTGTGGTGAATTAGTCTCAGTAGTAATTTTTTTGATATTTTTCAAAAAAATTAAATGAAATTTGAGGATTTTTAAGTTTTCAGATGTAGGGACAGTATGAAAATGCATATTTTTTTGAATTTTTAATGAAATGTAATGAAAAAATGCAAGTTATATGAGCTTTTCACTAATGCAATTTTTAAAACCCTAGGATGCAAATTAAACAATGCTAAACCTTAAGCAATGTTGATGAAAGTTATTCCTAGGATGTGAATGCACTTGAAATAAAAAGTTAAATGTTCAAAATTCAGGTTCACCAAAATGTGGACAAAGATTTTGGCACCCAAAGGTCCTCTTGCACTTCTAGGGTTTTTCACCTAAAAGGAGAGAGATGGGCCAAAATGGGCAATGTCTCCACTCAAAAATAATATAAATATGAATGAAATATGCCTAAATGCAATGTCTAAATATAAAACCTAAGAAATGAAAGTTGTTTGAAAACACATTATGATATGCAAAAATGACCGAAGAATGTAAACAAACAATAACAAAAATGAAAGAGATTGGAGAGGTGCACCTAGAAACTATAATGTGTTGCAAATATGCTCTAGAATCCTATAGAATTTTTTAGTGAAGGCCAATTGCGACACTTACGCCAAGCTGGGTGACTTAGTCCTATTTCAAGGAGATTTTGCCAAAACAAGTTTCAGTCAAATGGGTATCCAGAAATGTAGAAATCATTTTTTAGGCTTGGAAGTGGGACTAATTCACCATAGATGGTAACTTAGGCCACCTGGGAATCTCAAGAAATTTGGGGCAGGAATCTACAGCTTTCGGTCTGCACTCGTCTTCTTGATAGGTGTCCACTTCTAAAATTGTAGAAATTAGGCTACAAGTGGTCTTCAAGCTTTACTTAGAGCTTTGTTGACTTGAATGACTTTGATGAGTTGAAAACACCTTTTAACACCTTCCTCTTTGAAAATTTTTCATACAAGACCTACAAAACACACACAAAAAGAGGGGAAAAGGGTTAAGGGTTAGAGAATAGGAGATTTCCTTGGTAAAACCCCAATTTGGTAATCAAAACCTAGAAAATGAAATGAAATAGAAAGAGAATGATGAATGAACAACATGCAATGTCACAAGTCACCAAACCCTTGATGTAGAAATTTGAATATATGCAAATAGATGCTCCAATGGATGCTTGATAATTTCTTAAGAATAAATGGATTGGCTGAGAATGAATTATTAGATGAATGGGGGTGAAAATGAGAGGAAAACCATTTATTTATACTTGATTTTATAATATTTCTCGAAAAGAAGACATCACAGACTGACCTCAAGGTTAAGAGAATAAAACATCACTTTGGTGGAAAACAATGTTAGTGTTTAATCCTTGAATTATGGATGCTATGTGATTTGGTTGCGCATTAGGAGGGATAGGAACTTGTAAGGGCATTTAAAGCATAGTGTGATAGGTAGGTGAATTTTGAAGAAGGCCCCAAAGGGATATCTTGGCAAGAGTGCTCTTAAGTTGCTCCACAAGATCATACTCCCTTAGTCAAGGAGTGGGAGGAAAATTAGGCAAAGGTAGGGAAGTCAGGGTTGGTTGTTGTGGGGATAGATTGTTTGTAGTGTGATATGCATGAGAAATAGTAGTATGAATCAATTGTTTTGACACATTATTTTGAGGTGGGTAGAGGGTGAATTCTAGTTTGTGTTGAGTTGAAGGTTGGTGTGATGGTGGATAAAGAATGAATTCAGGTTGTTTTTGAGTTTGTTGTTTGTGTGAAGGGGGATAAAGGATGAGTTTAGGTTGAATTATATTAACATCCCTTGGTGACTGAGAGCCTAACATGGGCCCTTCATCTTCTCATAAGGGCATAATATAGTTATTGTCAATGTTATCCTTGTTTTGTATCATGATATTCTCCCTAGGAGGAGAGTTTTTAGGACAACAAGCCACATGTTTTTGAAAATTAAGACTTGTTCCTTCCAAAATAACTTCATCACAAATAAGGGAGTTATTAATGGTTGAATTTGTTTGATTATTGATAGTGGGGAGAGTAGAAGAAGATTATATTTGATTTTCCATTGTCTTCAAGGTCTCATTCTCTTGTTCCATATTATCTACCCTAATAAGAGAGCTTGCAATATGGTCGTTCAAGTTTGTAACATCATCGCAAGTGGGGGAGGCTTTAAGAGAAGGAACATGATGATTTTCAAATAGATTGTCCCAAACGGTTGGAGCATTAGGGAATAGAGGGTCAAGATTATCATGACTCTTAATAGGTATATCTTCTAACACCACCCTATCCTCATGGCAATGAGTAGGGACATTAGGAGAAGGGAAATTTTGATGGTGATGGTTATGGAGACTAGGTAAGGTGATGTTTAGGAATGTTTCTATAATATTATGTTCTTGTTGTCTAACATCTTCCAAAGGGGAATGAGGAGATGGACAATCAAGACTCTCAATGCCTGTATCTTCCTTCAGCAAGATACCTTTATCATGAATAGGAGAGATATTGGGAGAAGAACAAGTATGATTATTATGATTGTCTACACTACCATTCTCACCAATGGGCAATGCAATATTAAGGATTGTGTCAATGGTTTGAACATGTTTCTTAATGACCTCATCGTTGTAATCAAAATTGAACTCATAAGAGAGGATGTTGTATTTATGAAATCCATTTTTAACAAAATCAAAACCACATTCTTGGAATAAAAAATGCTATAATGGAAAAGTGTAATGCAATGACTTAAAATGAAATGTTGAAATGCAATTTTCAAATTTGAAACAAGGTAATTTTTGGATTACATAAATGCATCAACCTAAAAGAAGAAATGTTGGAAAGGAAAAATTGAAATTAAAAAATGCATGAAATGAGCTAATTTAGACTATATATAATGAAATGAATGTTACAAAAACTCAACCAATTGATACAGGTAGTTGAAGGCAGCAAATAGAAGCTTAAAAACAAGTTTTTTAGCTCTATAAAAGGCAATTTCAGGGCTGAACAAGGACTAAGTCGCCCAAGGTGGAAAATTAGTCCCAATTGGGATTTTTTTAATATTTTTTTGATGGATTTGGATGTTTTCTATTCTCTATGATGTAAACCTAAGATGCCAGTGCAATATTTCAAAAATGTTCAATGATTTAAGATGTAAAAATGCTCATAATTGAAATGATTTTAAAATTGACTACCCTAAAATGATGTTTTTGACCTAGATGCATAAAACAAAGGATCCCAAAAATTTCTAGACTTATAGTATATGATACTAAGAGGCTTAGGAATCAAATAAATGAGGTTTCTAATGATGTAACTGACAGTGCAAAATCTAGACAGGGACTAAGCTACCCAAAGTGGCGTATTAGTCCTAGTTAGGGTTTTTTCAAAAAAATTAGAAATTTTTAATGGGTTTTGATGTTTTTCACTATGTATGACCTGAATACTAAAAAAATGAAATTTTCAGATGTTTTTCAATGATTTAAAATGCAAAAAATGCAAACTATATGCACTTTTACTAATGCAAAATTTTAAAACCCTAGAATGCAAATTTTAATTAACTAATACAAAATTCAATGAAATGTTAATGCAAGATAATTCTAGGATGATTAAGGACTCCAAATCAGAAAAATAAGGTATTCAAAGCTGGGTTCACCAAAATGTGGAGAAAGATTTTGAATTGTTCACATTGCTTTAGCCCTTGCTAGGGTTTTTCACCTAAAAAGAGAAAGAAATGGGGTCCAAAATGCAAATTTCAACACTCAAGTTTAATGTAAATGAGATTTATTATGTCTAATTATGATGTAATAATTCATTGATTTGAAAAAAAAAAAATTAATGATGGTAAACCTAAGAAATGCAACTTGTTTGAAAACACAGTGTGATTTATAGAAAGATTAAATAAATGCAATAAATGACAAAATAAAGATGCAAGAAAAAAACTATGCACCTAGAAACTGAAGGAGAGCTGATTGGGGATTGCAGAGACCTCTAAAATTATGGAAAATTTGATTTTAAAGCCAACTGGGACACTTATGCCAGGCTGGGTGACTTAGTCCGAGATCGAGGAAACTGGTCCAACACCCATTTTGGCCAAATGGGTACCCAAATCTGCAAAAACTTCCAAAAAATAATTTCAGTGGGACTAAGTCACCACTACTAGTGACTTAGTCCACTTTTGAATTTCTAAATAATTGAAAATGGAAACAAAAGCCCTAGGTCTGCACTTCAAATCCTGCCAGGTGTTTACTTCTGAAACTCTAATTTTTGGGCCTGGAAGTGACTTTTTATTGATATTTTAGCTTGGTCAACAAGGAGATGTCTTCAAAACTTCTTCAACGTTATCTTCAATGATCTTCAAACCCTCAAAGTGTCTAAATATGCAAGCACACAATGAAAGAGAAAGAAATGGAAAATGTTATGGAATGGGGGTTTGCCTTGGTCAAACCCCTTTTTGTTGGAAGTGGATTCAATTCGAGAGGGGGGATGAATCAAAGTGAAATAATTTTAACTTTTGAATTTGAATGCATAATAAAACTTTTTACTAATTTTAACCCAATCTAGAAGATTTGTTTATGCAAGTGAACATTAATACTTTAGATCAGATTGACATGAAACTTGACTAACATTTACAACTCATATTAAAAGCATCATATGATATTGTTCAATTAATGTGTGAACAATCTTGTTTATGCCTTTGAAACAAAACTACAACTTTTCCCAATGTAGATTTAACTTGCTTTATGAAAATCTTTTTAAACTCAGATTTGAACAATTTTATCTATGCATGACAGACTTGAAAATTTTGAAATATGAACCTTTTGAACACACTAAAAGAATCAGAGCATTGACTAAATGAGTGCATTAACATGAAACAAAATGAGAGATAAATAACACCACATAACACAAAGTTTTCCTGAGTGTAAAAGCCCTCATGGGGTATAAAAAACCACTCGTTAAAATTTCCTTTCCATTAATCAAAGAGCACCAACTCTGTAACAATGGTGGGGCAACAACTCAACACCTTTTCTAAAGCACCAACTTCATAGGAGCACCAACCCCTCAATGCAAAAAGTCACTGTCTAAAATGTAAAACACCAATGACTTTACAACTACACTTTATTTGTAGTCCTAGAATCATTAATGAATCCAAATATATAAAAGATATTCAATGATTCCAACTACAATATGAACTGTTCATAATAGTACCATAATAATTTCTCATAAATTTGAACGGTATCTTTGTTATAAGAACCAGAGATTTTACACAATAAAACACTCTTCCCTCTACTGAAATATTGTAGATATAACAATGATATAACCAACAAATGCTTTGTTCAGATTATTTCATCTCATCACACTATAATATGCTTTCTACCAAGTATATATACAAGTTTTACAAAATGATTATTCATCCTTGTCAAAAACCCGTATTCAATAACCAGGGTTTTACAAACTGGTAAAACAATGTTATTTAATCATGTTACCCCTAAGCGTTTAAAGAATAACCATAGATATATCAATGAATTTCCACTGAAAATGATAAAACCATTGAGTAGACATGTGTTAGTAAAACCTGAGATTAATCTTAAACACATTTCTAATCTCCATAAAAATCTTAACCATAAAAATGGTTATATTTGAAACCAACAAAATATCTTTCAAACCGAAAACCAATTACCTATCAAGGCAGCCAAAATTTTATGAACTGGCTGTGTAAAAACTTCATAACAATGTCAATAAAACTCATCCAACATTCAACTTCAAATCCAATTGCAAATTGTAGTCTCATACCCTCCATGGCAGCACTATTGTTACCATAGAGAAAAACAAAAAAAAACAAAATTGTTTTCCCTAACATCATTCAAATTCCTTTAGTTTTCCCTTTTTACTTTATGATAATAATTAGGAGTTTGATTGATTAAACAAACACAATGATGGTTTAATTCCGCTAAACAAACATTAACAAAATCAAAATGATGGTTATCATTCTAAGTCAACTCTCTTGTAAATGTAATGAGGTTGGCAACATTATTAGAAAACTCAATGAATATGATATGCACAAAATGCTTTATAACATATGCTTGGTGAAATCTAGTAAGGTCGATGCATAAGATATGCTCAATGTAATATAAAGAATACTCAGTGTGTTGTGGTCAACAAATATAATCAATTCCAAAGTTATGATCACTGACGACCATTGAAATAGCTTTTATTTTAAACATTAAAAAACCAATAGGAAATAAAAATATGACTATTGTATCATGATGAGCCTGGTAAGTATTATGAAGTGTGTTATGCAATTTGAATCAAAATATAAGATATGCAATAGAAACTTGATATAATATTGAACCCAAGTAAAATGTGAAGCTGTATATCAATGAAGCTATATACAATAGCCAACTTAAAAATACAAATCTGACTATGTATCATTTCTGTGAGCAAGCAATATTCCTCATGTGAACTAAAGCCAAATACCATAGAACCAAAAAACATATTACCTTCCATCTGAGTAGTGATGTAATAATGCAATCACCTATATAAGCAAGATAACCTTTATCTACACATGAAGCTCAACCTTATCAGTACCATAAAATATCAAATCTGAATGTCAACAAACATCACAATGCTGCAACTCTGAGTGTGAAACTGAATGTCAAAATGAAAAGTGCCAAAAAATAGTGCCAATGTCAAACATAGAATTATGATCAAACTAATCGACAAGATAATCACTGAATATGCCAAAGCCATAATATTTTCCATAGCCAAGGTATTGAATGGTAGAACGAGAATGGACCAAGAGTAAGCCAAGATTGAATCAAGTATCACAATGTCAATACCAAAATGTCATGAGTCATAATACCAAAGTGCCAGAACTGAAACAATGAATATGCCAAGACCAAAGTGCCATCTTATTGGTTTTGACATCAAGGACAAATATGCACAAAGAGAAAGTCAACAAACCCCCCTTTGTCCTTGATGGCAAAAACATAGCCATCAGAATCAACCACACCACTGAATAATCATTTTCTCCCTCTTTTTGTCACAAGGACAAAGGAAGAAACCTGTAATATGTCATGAAATACAACAACCAACCAATACAATAACCAGCTGCATAAACAATGTTCACCAAGTAACTGTGCTCCCCCTAAACCTTAGCACTAAAATGTCACTAAGCCATGCACACAACCTGATATGCTTTACTCCTTTGAAAGACACAAGAGATAAAAATACATATCATCAAGCAAGGAAATCAAATTTCATATCATGCAACATCTTCTTCACATTCAAAGATGTATATGAGCTAATTGAAATAGATCTTTTCTTCTATCAAAATAATCAATTCGAACAAGAAAACATATCTCAAATATATCTGACTCATTATTAACTTGTTGTTAGACTACAAGTTCTCTAAATATTTGAATGTATGAAGAGACTCGTTAAACACTATTTTTTCCTTTAAGGCTTTCACTCCATACTAAAATAGCACCGAGCACAGAAGCAAATGAGACTTTCTAACCAGTTGAATTTACTTCACACTGTCCAAGAATGTGAATAGGATTTTTTCATTGTAACACAAAAAAAAAAGAGCTTGAAAGAATGTTTGACATCATACTGTGGTCATGATCCAAACATATTGTCCAACACAACCATGTCCACTACCAATTTGTCAATGAAGATAATACAATGAAATAGTTATTGAAGCAGTGCCAACAAAACCAAACTACAACACAAATAATATCATGAAAAGATCTTCCACAATAGACATTAAAGCCTTATAATTGATGATATATATCATATACTGAGTACCAATGCCAAGACTAATCCATATCATAGTGCACTTGTTACCTGTTCAAGTCCTGTATCAACATCTTTTGAAGGTCAATATCACTGCTATCTTATAGATGCTCTATCAAAGAAATGTCACTTTCAACTAGAAATATATTAATCAAATGATCCAAAATTAGAAGCATTTAATATGAGTTGTAAATGTTAGTCAAGTTTCATGCCAATCTGATCTAAAGTCTTAATGTTAACTTGAATAAAAAAATCTGCCACATTGGGTTAAAATTAGTAAAAAGTTTCATTGTGCATTCAAAGTCAAAAGTTAAAATTATTTCCCTCTAATTCACCCCCGCACCCCCCTCTCAGAGTGAATCCACTTCTAACAAGTGGTATTAGAGCATTGACTAAATGAGCACATTAACATGAAACAAAATGAGAGACAAATAACATTACATAGCACAAAGATTTCCTAAATGGAAAAACCCTCATTGGGTATAAAAAACCAGTTGTTAAAATTTACTTTTCATTAACCAAAGAGCACCAACTTTGTAACAATGGTGGAGCAACAACTCAATACCTTTTCAGAAGCACCAACTTCATAAGAGTGCCAACCCTTCAACGCACAAAGTCACTGTCTAAAATGTAAAACACCAGTGACTTTACAATTGCACTTTATTTGTAGTCACAAAATCATTAATGAATGCAGAAATATAAAAGATATTCAATGATTCCAACTATGGTGCTGCCACAATAGTGGTTAACAATTTATGGGAGATCCTGTTTTTTGCTGAAATTGCATATTTTTTGAAAATATAATGATTTAAGCCTTTAAATTTTCCACCACTTTAGACCAAACCACCTTAGATAGAACCCCACTAGTTTTAAACCATACCTATAACAAAATCTCCTTTACACCTATCAAAATGCTGATAAAAAACCACTTTTGATTTACCTTTTGAGGGATCAAATAAATTCATTTAAAATTTATTTTTTGGTATGTAGTCCCTACTATAAGCTTCCAAAAAAATTATAATTTTAATAAAATTTAATTTGATTATTATATTTATTTTTTATTTCTTGTGAATGTAGGTTTTTCATTGAAAATCAAGCTCTCTATTTTGTACATGTGAAAAAATAACATATTATCAAAAATAAAAAATAAAAAATATTATTGCACCAGATATTGAAGTCCTTGATTTGGAAAAAAAAAAGAAAAATTGAATTTCGATACATACAAACAAAGTTACGCATTATACGGTCACACTATGTCTGAATTGTAATTGGTTTGACTTTGAAACTTGATTAAAGAAAAAATATTCAATAAAAAAATATCTAAGCAAGTGGAAACACTAGATATTGGAGTTACAAATCTAAATTCGAAAGAATTAGAATTTTATCCTTGATGGACAAAAAGTTATGCGTTATACGGTGAGCGTTACTTTTTAAAAATGTTGTTTTCTAAAAAGGGTAGTTTTTGAGGGAGATGGAAAAAGAAGTGCAATCTGATTCCAAAATTTTTGAAAAAAATATATTTAGAATCTACAAAGAAAATTTCACAAAACTGTAGTTTGCATCATCTTCAAATTTCTCACGGTTCAACCTCTATAGGTTCCCGAAGGTGAAGATTTAGTTAAAATAAATTATTCCAGTGTCTAGTTTGACCAAAAAATTGTAAACCACTATTATGGGATCACCCTACAATACATGAAATATTCATAATATTACCACAATAATTTCTCATAAATCTGAACGATATCTCTGTTATAAGGGTATGTGTAGGATCATGATGGGCCCAAAAGTGGCGATATGATGGGTATTTGTAGGGTATGTGGCTAACGAATATTTTTTTACCCAAAGTTTATGAAATGAAAAGAGTTTTTAAAGGATATTCTCAAATTTCCACCAATAGAAATTATGCTTTACTTTGAAATTAATAAATAATTATTATTTATTTTCTATTTGAATTATGACTAAAGTCCTGATTGATAGGTTGATTGAAAAATATCTATAGCTCTTTCAAATTGTATCACATTTTTTACATCCAAAACATGTGTCACATTCTATGCTTTGTATACTATAGGATTAAAAAAAAAAAGAATTTCATGAAGTTTTGACCAAGTTAAGGTGGTCATACATATGGGTTTTTTATATTTTTGAAAAGTTGTAATAAAAAATTCATAATTAATTATTTACTTGGAAATAAACTACAAAAGAATATGCATCACATCTGGACATGTAAGTCCTTTACTTATATCTAAAATATTATAAAAAAATATTATCATTTTATTGTGGTTAGGGTGGTCAGATAGACACCTACTTCTTATTTTTTCCCTGAAATTCAAGTACTACTGCATTGAAATTTCAAATTTTCACCAAATAGATTTTATTTATTTTTAAATAAACCTAGTAGTTTAGAAACTACATTCAATTTGCTACATATTCTATTCTTACATATTTTTTAAATAATATAGATAACTTATTCAAATTTTTACGTCAAGTTTCCTAACTCTGATTTTTTTTGAATTTTTTGCCACTTAAGGGCTTGTTTTTTCCATGATGATCTTGCACATACCCATAAGAACTAGAGATTTTACACAATAAAAACCCTCTTTCCTCTTCTCAAATATTGAAAATATAACAATGATATAACCAACAAATGTTTTGTTCAGACTATTTCATCTCATCACACTATCATATGTTTTCTACCAAGTATATATACAACATTTACAAAATGGTTATTCATTGTTGTCAAAAACCCGTATTCAATAACCATGGTTTTACAAACTGGTAAAAAAATGTTATTTAATCATGTTACCCCTAAGGGTTTAAAGAATAACCATAGATATATCAATGAATTGCCACTGAAAATGATAAAACCCTTGAGCAGACTCGGGTTAGTAAAAACTGAGATTAATCTTTAACACATTTCTAATCTCCATCAAAATATTAACCATAAAATTAGTTATATTTGAAACCAAAAAAAGATCTTTCAAGCTGAAAACCAATTACATGTCAAGGTGGCCAAACGTTTACCAACTAACTGTGTAACATCTTCATAACAACCTCATTGAAACTCATTCAACATTTAACTTCAAATCCAACTGCAAACTATAGTCTCATACCCTCCATGGTAGCACTATTGTTACCTCAGAGAAAAACAAGAATAAAAAAATGATTTTCCCTAACATCATTTGAATGCCTATAGTTTTCCCTTTTTACTTTATGATAATCATTTGGAGTCTGACCCATTAACCAAACACAATGATGGCTTAAGTCCGCTAAACAAACATTAACAAAATCCGAATGATGGTTGTCATTCTAAGTCAACTCTCTTGTAAATGTAATGAGGCCGACTACATTATTTGAAAACTCAATGAATATGATATGCACAAAATGATTTATAGAATATTCTCAGTGAAAGCTAGTAAGGTCAATGCATAAGATATGCTCGATGTAATATAAAGCATACTCGGTGTGTTGTGGTTGACAAATATAATAAATTCCAAATTTATGATCATTGACAGCCATTGAAATGGCTTTTATTTTAAACATCAACAAACCAATATGGAATAAACAATATGACTATTGTATCATGATGAGTCCGATAAGCATTGTGGAGGGTGTTATGCACTTTGAATCATACTATAAGATATGCAATAGAAACCTGATATAATATTGAACCCAAGTAAAATGTGAAGTTGTATATCGATGAAGCTATATACAATAGCCAACTTAAGAATACAAATATCACTGTGTATCAACTCTATGAGCAAGAAATATTCCTCATGTGAAATGAAGCAAAATACCATAGATCCAGAAAGCATATTACCTTCCATCTGAGTAGTGATGTAATAATACAATCAATTGCATAAGAAATTTAACCTTTATTTGTACATGAAGTTCAACCTGATTAGTACCACAAAATATCAAATCTGAATGTACACAAACATTACAGTGCTGCAACTTTGAGTGTGAAACTAAATGCCAAAACCAAAAGTGCCAAACAATAGTGCCAATGTCAAACATAGAATTATGATCAAACTGATCCACAAGATAATTACTGAATATGACAAAGCCATAATATTGTCCATAGCCAAGGTACTAAATGCCATAACAAGAATGGACCAAGAGTAAGCCAAGATTGAATCAAGTATCGGAATTTCAATACCAAAATGTCATGAGTCACAATACCAAAGTGCCAGAACTGAACCAATGAATATGCCAAGACCAAAGTACCATCTTATCAGTTTTGACATCAAGGGAAAATATGCACAAAGAGAAATTCAACACTTTTTAGGTAAATATTAAACCAAATTTATAAAGAATGTAATGAAGCATGAAAAAATGGAGTTAATACCTTTCCATGATGTTTGATATTGAATTTCTATAGCAAAAACTGAATAATCTTCCCTTGAATGTCCTTGAAAGCTATCTTGATGACTTGCAATGATAAAACCCTAGGTTGCTTGACTTGAGAACATGATGAATGATGGATGAATGATGATGAGTTATGAATTATTATGAGTGAGTTTGAAAATGAAAGGGAAAACTCTATATTTATACACAATTATACCCCAATTCTCAAAAATACCACATCACAGGCCGACCTTAGGTCTTAAGAAGTAAAAACCTAAAAGAAATTTAAATTTATTTTGATTTTTGACCCAAATGGGACTAAGTCACCCAAGGTGGCGACTTAGTCCACATGGGAAATTTTGAGTGGATGTTGGAGATTAAGATGTATTAAATTTTGTTTATTAGGTTCTTAAAAAAGACACTTAATTAAGACCTGTAAGTGCATAAAGGGGCGATTTAAAGCATGAGAAAGCTGTAAATATTGCTGAAAATCTTAGAAAAGTGTGAAAGTTTGTTACAAGACTTTACAACTCTTTGAAATAGGTCTTGGTAAGGTTATTTAGGTGAATTATGATATTATGGCCTTAGAAAAGTGTGAATATGAGTTACAACACCTTACAAAACTTTTACAAGACATCAATAAATGCATTTTATTTAATTTGCAAGGACCTAATGTGGATGTGTAAAACACCTCACAACACTAAATCAAGGCCTCATTAAGTCCAATTTGTCATCAATTATTCCCATATCAAGCAAGCAAAAAGGGATACTTTTTATGTTTCCACAAAGAGGATGAACAGGTTTTAAGCCATGCTATGTCTCTTGGTTGCAAGGAGGTCATCAAATTTGGGTAGAAGTGAACAAAGCATTGTGAATTTTCACATTGGAAGATATAAGGATGAAATTGTATGAGATATAGTACCCATAGATGTTTTCCATGTTTTGTTGGGTCAACCTTTGCTTTGGGATAGGGAAGCTATACATAATGGCAACAATCACAATTATAACATAATCAAGGATGGGAAGAAATATGTGTTGAATCTATTGTAGGATAAACAAGAGGAAGTGGTAAAATAAATCACATCAATATGCCCTAATGAGTGTATGAAAGAAGAAAGAAACATCAAAGTTGCAATAGGTGAGGAAGAAGTAGCTAAGAATCCTTTGTACAATGAAGGAAAAGAAGAGGAGATCTTTGTGCAAAAAGATCAAGACGAAAGAGAAGATATTGCATCCAAGATTGTAAAGGATGCAAATTTTTTCAGCCCTTTGATATAAAAGGGGCATGAAAGGAGAAGAGTGTTGGAGAAGCGCATATAGTCCCAAAAGGAGGAAAATACATTATAGTAGGTTCTTTTGAAGAGGTAAATTATGAAATTGTAGTGGAGAATGATCCATGTTGGAAGAAATGGAAATTTTAGGACAGCAATATGAAGAAGAGACACTTCATGAAGAATTGAAAAGAGTGGAGGTAGAGGTCATTGAAAGTACATAAGATGTAGTTGTGGGTGCAATGATAGAGTGAGAGGATTTTGTCATGAATGGAAAAGAGGAAAATAATTTGTTAGTGAGAGAAGATGAATAGTTAGAGAAGCCTTTAGTAGTTCGAGGTCTGAGATGTGTTGCAACAAATGGTGGTGAGAAGATAGATGCTGTGACAATGAAGCAAGAAGAGGTAAAAGTTAAATTCTATGAAATTTGTGAAGTAGAACTTGTAATGGATTCATATGATAAGGTGAGTAATGAGGAGAATGATTGTGTAGTGAAAAAGTGGAATAAAAATACTGCATATTTGTATGTGGATGTTGTGAGAGATTGTTTAGGAAGTCTTTGGTGGAGGAGGTCAGATAATGGTGGATTGGATCCCACAAAGGAAAAGTGGAGAGGGAAAATTCTTCAGAGGAGGAGGTCGGTACATGGTGGACACGAGTGCACAAGAGGAGAGAAGAATGGAGTGTAGAGTTGTTGGAGGAGGTGGCGAATGCTCTAATAAGATGTTGTAAAAAAAGGAAAAAAAAATTTACAAGTATCAATTTTAGTGTGGGAGCATGTTGCAAGTTGTTCGCAACTTGGAAGAGTGGTTCTACTACTCAGCTCCATTTTGTGAGCCTATGCTCACAAATTTTTTACCAAGTGTGTCTGATGTAGGAGCATTAAGCTTGAGGGTGTGTTTTGTGTTTGTACATGATGATGAAGTGATCAAATTGAATTATTGTCTTTTAATTTGACAAAATGTTAAGCATAATTTCTAGTTTTGATAGTGAATTCAAACTCATATAATTTTAGTGGCTCGATCGAAAGAAATTAGAGATAATAGATTGGATAAAATAAGTGAAAATTTTGTGCTATTGTTTTCTAGTGATGTCTTCAAAATAATGCCCAATTGGAATTTAATTTGAAAATTGAGATTAAAAACTAAAGGGTGTCACACAACATTATAAATGAGAATTAAAATGAATAGAAGAAAAATTAAAATGAACAGGGGAAAATCAAGGGACTAAGTGCCATTTGAAAAGTAGAGATTGGAAGAGAGGTGAACAAGGGGATAAGGTAGAAGCTATAATTAAATTGGGAGACAAAAGGTTAGCATAGAGGAAACCCACCATTTGGTAGGTGGAAAATACCAAAGGTCATCGACAAGAAGGAGATTGGAGGGGGCACACAAGAAAAAGATAGAAGAATTTTAAAATGCAGACGGCAAGTGCAAAGATAGAGGGTTGCACAGTGATTAAGGGAAGAAATGGGTTGTGCGTAGGAGAGGAATGAGGGGAAGTAAAAGTGTAAAGAAAGAATTTAAAATTGAAGGTCATTTTGAATGGGGAAGGCTGAGCCTCATCAACATTTGATGGTAGGCTGAAAATAGAGCCAAAGTGATTTTTGGCATACTATAGAGAGGAACAAGGGAAGGCATGCCAGAGAAAGATCCCATGTAGGGAAACAAGAGAGGAGGATGGTGGAATACAGTTTGGGTGGAGTTGAGCTATGTTTGCTACGCCACATTGAAAGAGAAAAAAATATACATTAAGTTAAAATGTAAACAATCTTTATTAGTAAAGATTGCAGTGCAATAAATATCGATTTGGATGAGGTTGAATGATGCAGGAGCATCCATGGCCTAGTGTTAATCTTGTTTCAATCTATTTTGTTTAATTTCAAAGTGGCAATTTTAGAGTGATGGTATTTCATATTTTTGGCTTGGATTACATGTTGAGGATGGCTAAATTTATTTATCTTCAAATAAATTAATTTTCAATTAATTCCATGCAACTTTGACAAATTGCCTTTTGGGGTGAAAAAGCAATAAGCAAAATAAAGTATTTAAAATTACAAAATAAATAAAAACCCACTATGAGGAATTGAAAATGGATAAGGGAGTTTCAAAAACATTAAATGTTGATCCCTAAAAATTAGGGAGTGGGAAATGGATGCCCAAGAATTTCCATGGATTTTTTCTTTGTTCAGGAGTCAAAAAGGAGAGAATAAAAAAGCTTAATTTCCTAATGTTAAAGGGTTGTTGTGAATGGATTTTAAATGGGTTTTAAATGATTTTTAATTAATTTTTGAAGGTTTTAAGGTGTAGTAACAGCAAGGGTTGTTCCCTATTAGAGGAGGCCACAAAAAGAATGTGGAAATCAATTCTAGAAAAGAGGAGTTAGGGAGGAAAACAATCAATTCTTCAAGAATTCAAGTTTGAATAAAAAAGGTGCCAGAAAGAGGAAGGCATAGCATTATATGTGAGGGTGTTTTTGGTGAATTGTTGTAGGTTGGGACTAATTTAAAATAGCCCATGAGGATGCCATAACAACTGGATTGAATTTGTAAGAGTTGCATGTGAAATAGAAGTGTTGGGATATGGTTCTATTTGCAGATGCTCATGTGTTTGTGGATAGTTTGGTTGTAAATGCATTTCATTTGCATAAGTATTGTATATAGAGAGATAATTTTTTGTATCTCAGTCCATTAGTGACTGAAATTTTATTGTAATATGAGTTTATTAATAAAGCATATCATTGGTTCCTTATGCAAGCAAGTTTCATAAATTTATTAGCAAAATTTTGTTTCTATTTGAGTTGTGTTGTGAGAATTTTCGAAGAGGAATTTGTGAGCTTGTAATTTATTTTTAGAGAGGGTTTCAAGTGTGTCAAGCTCTTTCTACATTACTGAAAGTGTATAACGAACAAACAAAACAAATGCAGATTGAAGACAAAAAAGAATGCACTCTTTGAAGGCACTTGAGGAGCAGATAAAGGTGTGCTAGGCCAAGAAAGGCCATCGTAGGCATTAGTGAGTTGGAGAAAGTGAATATTAGATATGTTGATTTTTGTAGCTCAAAAGGTGCAATGTGGATTTTTTTTAAAGCAACTCAAGTTGGATATGCTTTAAATCGCTTTAAAGCAACTCAAGTTAGATATGCTTTAAAACAATTCAAGTTGGATTTTTAGCAACATTGGGATTTTTATTCTTTAATAGAATGTTTTCGAGTTTGTGAAAATAAGATAAATCCAAGAGTGATTTTATGTGTAATTAAAGCCAAAGAAAGCAAGGAAATATTCTTTCCTTGCACGCTAAGTAAAGTACCTAGGCTCTATATATGTAAGATTGCTCTAGCAAACTCATATTGTATTTTTCGAAAGAAAAGTTTGTTGTTAGGATGAATAGAAGATCCAACATTTGTAGGTTTTTCCCCGCATTGGGGTTTCTTGGGTATATCTATGTTATTATCTTTTTGTGATTGGCTTCTTGTTATTTTTTCTTCCGCTAATATTAGTTGTTAATTAACCCAATTGTGTTAATTGTTATAAATTAGATTTCTTTTTGTGAATTTATTGTGCAATTAATCTATTGCTGGGTTATAGAAATTAACATGGTATCAGAGCCAGGTTTGATACGAGGACAGGCTTGAGGGTGCGTCTAAATTCTTGCAGTGGAAGGTTCAAATTACATCTGTTCTCAAGGAGAATAGGCTATGGATCTATGCTAGCACAGAAGTGACACCACTAACAAATGATCTTGTTGCCTTAGATTCGCATGAAGTCAAAGAGGACAAGGCTTAGAGGATTATCTTGGATGGAGTAAGAGATCATTTAATTCCTCATTTATCAGGAAAAGACACCACAAGGAGATGTGGGATACGCTCACAAAACTTTATTAGAGTGACTATCAAAGTCGTAAGATGATGCTTAAGGACAAATTGCATAATACCAAGATGTCCAAAGGTGAGAGTGTGACCTCTTACTTGTCCAAGCTAACACAGGTCAGAGATGAGCTTGCTACTGTTGGAGAGATGATTAATGAAGATGAGTTCGTGTGTATAGCCTTGAATGGTTTCTGAAAGCACTGGGAAGTGTTTGTCAAGTGTGTTGTCAATAGAGATCGACTACCTAATTGGGAAAGACTTTAGGATGATTTTTTTCAGGAGGAGATCCATGAAGGTGCTCATTGGGGAGATCAGACGAAGAAGGGTCAAGATGAAGAAAATCTTGCTCTTGCAAGCAAGGGTACGAAGAAGTCCAATAAAGAGAAATCAGAAGGTCCTTCTTCCAAGAGTGGGAAGAAGAAAGATCTAAGCAAGATTAAATGTTTTTGTAGCCATTAGATGGGTCACTATGTCAATCAATGTCCAAATAAGAAAAATAAGGACAACCAAAAGAAGCAATTTGTTACTATAGCTGACATGGATGAGTTTGCATCACGAATTGAGAATGAGTGTTCACTCATCGCCTGTATCTCAAGTTCAATTGCCAATAGGGTATGATATATTGATGGTGGGGCTTCTCGCCACATGATAGGAGTTAGAGAATGTTTCACCAAGTTGGAGGAGAAGAAGCTATATTTTTATATTAAGCTTGAAGACAATGCCAAGTACCATGCAACTGGTATTCGCACTATCAAGTTTCAGAGGGAGTCTGGAAAACCTTTGTTGGTGGAGGATATGTTGAATGTCCCTGGAATGACAAAGAATTTAATATCGATTTATTCTTTAGAAGACAAGGGTTACATCATGGCCTTTGAGAGGGGAAAAGTTTATATTCATCCCAAAGATTCCAAGATTGCAAAAGTGATTGGAGTTAGGCATGGCAGCTTGTTTTGGTTATAGTTTGAGCCAGCACATGCATTGGTTAGTAGTTATAAAGGGATAAGAGAATCGTGGAACAGGAGGATGAATCACCTTCACCATGGAGCACTTAATATTCTTAAGGAAATAGTGACGGGGCTGTCTAAGATGAAGACAAAAAAGAATGAGGTGTGCAAGGGTTGTGCTCTTGGGAAATATGCAAAGACTAGTTTTCCAAGCAGTGACACTAGATCCGAAGGGATTTTGGATCTTGTACTTTCAGATGTCTATGGGCCCATGTCAACAACATCCTTGAATGGATATGAGTATTTTGTTACTTTCATTGATGACTTCTTCAAGAAGACATGGATATATTTTCTAAAGAATAAAGATGAGGTCTTCAGTAGGTTCAAATAGTTTAAGGCTCTCATGGAGAACCAAACTGGGAAGAATATCAAGATACGTCAAATGGAGGTCTGATAATGGAGGCAAGTATACCTCGAATGCCTTCAAATATTTCTATGCTCAGGAAGGTATCAAGAACAAGTTGACAGTTCCGTACAAACCACAATAGAATGGGGTTATTGAATGGAAGAATAGGGCTATAGTTGGAGTAGCCAAGTCCATGCTCCATGATCAGGATTTTCCTTGGTTCTTATGGGAAGAAGCTTGCAATACAACTGTGTATTTGTAGAATAGGAGCCGTCATAAAGTGTTGGGTAAGTTGACTCCAGAAGAGGCATTCAATGGTAAGAAACTAGATTTGGGGCACATTCGTATCTCTTGATGCCTTGTGTATTGTCACATTCCTGTTGAGAAGAGAACCAAGTTGGAACCTACTACAAAGAAGGGTATCATTGTTGGGTACAGTGAAACTTCTAAGGCTTATCGGGTTTACATTCTTGCTCTCAGGAAAGTAGTGGTTCACAAAGATGTGAAGTTTGAGGAAGAGAGGGCTCTTCAGAAGTCAAGAAAATTGATGAATGAGGAGGAACAATCATCCACAGTTGAGGTAGCACAAATTCCTCAAACTTTAGTCATGCAAGTTGGAGAGCAAAGCAAGCAGGCCGAGTAGGGTGATCAAATAGAGGGACAAATAATTCCTCAACCTCAGAAGAGGAGAAATAGGGCAACTGAGTAGACATTGAAAGAAACTCAAGAATATGTAGGTGATCCTCAAGATTTAGTTAGACAGAGAAGGGCTCCTAGACATTATTCTATGTGGCACTTATGAGTGAATTAGTTGAAGTAGAGCCTTCCAACTTTCAAGAGGCACCCAAACACCAAGTATGGACGGATGCCATGGTGGAAGAGTATTTTTCCATCATGAAGAATAGTGTGTGGGAGGTAGTACCTTGACCAGAAGATAAGTCTGTGGTGGGCTCAAGATGGTTGTATAAAATTAAGCATGTTGCAGATGGTAGTGTGGAAAAGTTCAAAGCTTAGTTTGTGGCTAAGCGGTTTTCTCAAAAGGAAGGAGTCGAATATGATGGGACTTTTACTCTAGTAGCTAGGTACTCATCCATAAGAGCTATCATTTCTATAGCAACACAAATGGGTTGGAGGATTCATTAGATGGATGTAAAACTGGCCTTCCTCAACATAGTGATTGAGGAAGATATTTACATAGAGCAGCTTGAAGGATTTGAAGCACATGAGAGGGATTCTCATGTATGCAGGTTGAAAAGAGCACTGTATGGACTCAAGTAGGCTCCCAGGGCGTGGTATTCATGTATTGACAATTACTTGCAGAGTGTGGGCTTCATCAAGAGTGAGGAAGATCTGAACCTGTACTATGTTCAGGTGAAGGGAAAACTTCTCATATTGTTGTTATATGTTGATGACCTATTTCTCACAGGGTCAGAGGAGCTCATAGCACACTGCAAGCGGGATCTTGCAAGAGACTTTTAGATGAAAGACTTGGGGTTTGTGCACTACTTTCTGGGATTGGAGTTGTGGCAAAAAGAGGGAGAGATATTCCTTGGACAAGGGAAGTACTTAATTGATATATTGAAGTGATTTAGAATGGAGAATTCTAAGCCTATGCCAATGCCACTTGTTACCAATTGGAAGAAGATTGATGCTTCTAGATTAGAGGTAGTGGACCCAACTTTATATAGATAGTTGATAGGTTCTCTTATGTATTTGGTCAACACTAGGCCATACATTTATTTTGCAGTGAACTCACTCAGTCATTTTATGGTGGAACCTAAACGTGTGCACTGGATAGCTGCGAAGCATGTTTTGAGATATCTCTGAGGCACAGTTGATTATGGGATGAAGTATGTTCAATAATATGGAGTGAAGCTCAAGGGTTTACTGATGTAGATTGGGCAGGAAGTACAACTGATCAAAAGAGCACTTCAGGGTGCAATTTCAGTTTGGGATTAAGAGCAGTCTCTTGGTACAGCAAGAAACAAAAGTTAGTTGCCCTGAGTTTTGTAGAGGCTGAGTATATGGCAGCCAGTATGGCTACATGTGAGGCTATTTGGCTTCAGAAACTTCTAGCTGGGCTCTTTGATCAGGAGTTGGATCCTACTATCATTCACTGTGATAATGGGAGTTGTATCAAACTCTCTAAGAATCCAGTGTTTCATGACAAGTCAAGGCACATTGAGAACAAGTACCATTTCATCAGATATTGTGTGGAGAAGGGGATAGTGAAGCTCCATTACATTCCCACAAATGAACATATAGCAGATATCCTAACAAAGGCCTTGATGAAGAGAAAGTTTGAATTCTTCAAGGACAAGTTGGGTGTGGTGCAGAACACCTTCCTCACTAAGAGGGAGTATTGATTTTTGTAGCTCGAAAGGTGGGATGTGGATTTGTTTTAAAGCAACTCGAGTTAGATATGCTTTAAAATAATTCAAGTTGGATTTTTAGCAACAACATGATTTTTATTCTTTAATAGAATGTTTTCGAGTTTGTGAGGATAAGATAAATCCAAGAGTGATTTTATGTGTAATTAAAGCCAAAGAAAGCAAGGAAAGATTCTTTCCTTGAACGCTAAGTAAAGCAGCTAGGCTCTATATATGTAAGATTGTTGTAGCAAACTCATATTGTATTTTTTGAAAGAAAAGTTTGATGTTAGGCTAAATAGAAGATCCAACATTTGCAGGTTTTTCCCCGCATTGGGGTTTCCTAGGTATATCTGTGTTATTATCTTTTTGTGATTGGATTCTTGTTATTTTTGCTTCTTCTATTATTAGTTGTTAATTAACCCAGTTGTCTTAATTGTTATAAATTAGATTTCTTTCTGTGAATTTATTGTGCAATTAATCTATTGTT
Organism: Sequoia sempervirens; assembly: GCA_007258455.2. NCBI lineage: Eukaryota > Viridiplantae > Streptophyta > Pinopsida > Cupressales > Cupressaceae > Sequoia > Sequoia sempervirens. The sequence continues at coordinate 188,699 of VDFB02163912.1, forward strand.
GGGTTATAGAAATTAACAAGATAAGTTGCAAATGAACCCAACTTTAGTCTTGTTTAAAAGACAAGGCATAGGCACAAAGGAAAATTTAGAGAAGCCAACGCCATAAAGGAAAGAGGGCATTGGATTTTAAGCTTTGTGGGGTAGAAAAGTAAAGGGAAAACATTCGAAGAGGCATAAATAAAAATGTTTCTAAGAAAAGGCCAAGGAGAGCCAATAGATGTAAAAGTTATTTGGTAATTTTGTTTGATGGAGAACATCCAATAAAACTGAATGTTTTGGTTGTTTCTTTCTTACAATTTTTGTAAAGTTTTGAAGTTAATTGTTGGAGATAATTGTGTGTGAGAGTTGTTTTGAATTATTGTGTCATCTTCCTTATTTCCCCTAGCCCTAGTGATTTCATAATCAACTAATGGTTGAATTTAATTACGTATAATCATTCTTGTAGGGATTTTCTTGTTTATAATTATTGGAACATATTTTATTGGAATGTGGTGGGTTGGTGTCTATATTTTAGATAGTTGTTGAGGGTATGAAACCCAAACTTATTGAATTTTCCAACATCATATATATTATGAGAACATGATCCTTGATTTTTTAAATGCTTGAAAAATATATTCTTCTCTCCCAAGTAGATTTTTATCCAACCATTTCTCATTTTATCAATTTATTCTTTCATCTTATAATTTCTTATTAGATCCTCAAATCCATCAAATTGATATTCATACCCTGACCTCCCCTCTTCTTTTCTAGTCTTATCAATCAAATTATCTAGGACAAATTTCATGCCATTCTTTGACAACAATTTATATTCTATTAATTTTGACCCTAAAAGGTTAAGACTGTCTTTGGCAATGATGGAAAAGTTAAAAAAATAATAGTGGATGGAAAGAATGATCCTTTCCTATGTTGTCTCCAATGAGTCTTATGAAATTCATTGAATTGGGCATGATTCATGAAAAACCACTCTATCAGGGACCCAAAAATAGAGGGCATGTGGCTCCACTTTTGCTCTATAGACTGATAACTATCCTATCCTGATAGAAACATATTCTTCCCAATTATGATCACTATTTGTCTCTTGACCAAATAGTGTTAGCCTCAAAAATTCTTCAAACTCTTAAATATCCCACTTTGTATTTTTTCCAAGCGTATCCAACATTATTTGAATAAAGCATAGCTCAAAATCACCATAGTTAGCTTTTTGGCAATGTCCATTCAATAAGTAAGTTGTTATTTGAATTGGAACAGGTGTACTATCTAGTGATGCAACTATAAATTGTAGAGTGTGACCCCATCTATTCTTCCCTAAGTATAACATTATATAGAAAAATAGAGAATACCATTTAAAATAGGGGATGTTTTATCAACCTTCAAAGACACTAATTCTCGATGAATATTATTCGTCATAAAGGAGGAAAACTTGAAAGGTTTATTTTTATAGATGTTGGATGTTTGTTTCCATTATCATCATGGGTATTGGAATTTGCATTTTGTAATCCACCCCTAATAATTGACACAAAGAAAACCCTTATGCAGTCCAATAAAATTCCTGATGATGTATCATTTTACATGGCCTGAAAACCCTTATGCAGTACAATAAAATTCTTACATTTTGATACATACCCACTTGATCTTCATTAATAGAGGCTCATCTCTTATTGCGTTCTTATGAACTGATATTCTTTTACAAATCATGATTTACTAGAATTACTGTGACACAGTACAATTTTACCAAGCATCCTTCTACCTTGGCGTCTAGAGATGAGTGAATACATTTAGTTCCCATGGCACTTACAGTATGAAGCATTTGAAGGAGCTTACGATATGAAGAATATGATTGAATCAATAAGGCATCCCCAACTATAAATAATGACTATTCAACATTTATTGATTATGTGGGATGATAGGAAGTCTCCATCTTAACATATGTGCATAGGCTCTTGAAATAGATACTTCCTATCTACTCACATAATTAACTGTCATGGAGTCTATACACATTTCATACTGTGAATTCAGGTCAACAATTCACTGATAGAAAATTGTCATGGAGTCTATACACATTGTATACTACAAATTGGTCAACAATTTATGGACTGAAAATTCACTGCCAGCAATTCATCATGGGAAATTCACTGCCATAACAAATTCATCACCAAGTAAAATTCATCACCAACAATCCACTGCATTAATAAATATTAATGCGGTGAATTTTACTTGACGGTTAATTTGTCATGAGGTGAATTTCCCACGATGAATTAGTGGCACAAATTTTTCCGTCGGTAAATTACTGCTGATGAATTTTCCGTATGCAATGTGTATAGGCTCCTATGACAATTAATTATGTAAGTCCATAGGAAGTCTCTATTTCAACATATGATTCAAAATTTTGTAGCTTCCACATTTTAGAGTAAGACTCCAAAATAGAATTGAAATGCATTATGCTTGACATGATGAAATCAAAGTCTACCACTTATCATCTAGCATTTGTAACAAAAAAATTATAATAGGAAAATTTATATTATGGGTATAAGGAAGGGGCCCACTTTTGAAGTCACTATACAAAATATGATAGTTATTCAAATCATATATATATAGAAGGATTATAATAGGAGCACCATCCTAAATATATTACATATTTGTTTGCTATCTTTAATGTATGTTCATCATTTATAAATTGAGTTATCTAGGGTCTTGATCAAAGCAGAATCATTTTTTTTATCCAAAAAGTTTCAAATTTGTGTCAAAAAAATGTTAGAAAAATTGGTAATATATTATTAATTCAGCTTACTTGTTACAATTAAGTTATTGAAAAGCTTCAAAATTTATTAGCATTTGTACATCTCAATTGAAGCAAAACTTGGACTTAAGTTACAAGTTGGAAGTTTGATTCTAAATTTTCTCCTCAAAATTGACTTTATGCGTCAAATATGATGTATTGAATGTTAAATTAGCTTTAAACTCTAATATGTAATGCATATCATGATATATATCTGATCAACAATTAAATATTTACAAACATTCTTCAAAGAGTTACACAATTACAAGATTGGAATTTAGTGGACCCTTAAATCATGTGGTTTGCTAACAATATGACCTAAATTTGGATGTCAATTATGAATATACTTGGAAATTAGGGATCTATAAGCTATCATGAAGTAGAGTAGTTGGCTACCAAAGGAGTTTTGGTTAGGATATGGATTTGAGAAAAGCATATTGTTCAGATTTTTCTCTCCTCTCAGTATTTTTAATTTTTAATCTTTATTGAGAAAGCTATTTTTTCTTGGCTTTGCAAGTGAATATTGTAAATGACTAAAAAGTGAAGGGAAACCTAGATACAATAACATAATATAGAAATGTGATTCTTATGTAATTAATAATCATAGCATTGTGAGAAAATTGAATGTGCGACACAAAATTTCTATGGGTTCCCGTCTATTTTGAGGTCACATTTGCTGATAATAGAATTCCTCGATTGTCTTGTATGTGAGGATAGGTTTTGATGTCAATAATCGTACACCTCATTTGTTATACAACTAGCATATATTAGCTAAGCTCTACTTGGAATACCCCACAAATAAAACCAATATTGGATAAAGATGGATACATTGCCCAAAATGTCATATTCCATGTTTGTGGAGGGGTGCTCAATAGGTGCCTAAGAACTATATGTACTGCTACATGCATTGGATTCATTTCTAGATACAAATAGAGGACAACCCATGGTGAATTTGGTTTCAACCTCCTTATCACACCTACAAATTTTATTTCCATTTTCAAACTTTTTTGGGGTAGATGGTATAACATCTCATATGTTGTTCAAGCAAAACTTGGATTGCATAACATCTCATAGGTTGTTCAAGAAAAAATTGAACTTAAGTTACAAGTAGTAAGTTTGATTCTAAATTTCCTCCTCAAATTGGCTTATATGCATCGAATGTGATGTATTGGATGTTAAATTAGCTTTAAACTCTAACATGTAATACATATCATGCTATATGTATTATCAACAATGAAATATTTAAAAACATTCTTCAAAGAGTTTCACAATTACAAGATTGGAATTTAGCAAGCCTTAGATCATGGGGTTTGCTAACAATATAACCAAAATTGGGGATTTCAATTATGGATATACTTGAAAATTTGAGATCTATAAGCTATCATGAAGTATAGTTGGCTACCAAAGGAGTTTTCATTATTATTACAACCACCCAAAACCAAAAAAATAGTAAAATTATATTATTACCATATTCATACATACAAAGAAATGAAAATAGAGATTCATAAAGAATGCAATAACAACAATTCATAAAATTGCTACATTCACTATTAAATATATATATATGGATCAAAATAAAATTATTTATAAAAAAAAAGACTCGTGTGATTTTTCCAATAATCAAATTTATTATAAAAAATAAATTTTAAATAATAACTTAAAGCCTCAATAACTACCACCAATGCTTAAACCCTTTAAAAAATACAACCTAATATTAACTCTAAATAACTAACACAAATGTTGGAACCTGGATTAAACAATGCAACCCAATATTAACTCTAAATAACTAACACAAATGTTGGAACACTGGATTAAACAATGCAACCCAATATTAACTCTAAATAAATAACACCAATGTTGGAACCCTTTACGTGAATACAAACCAATATTAATTGTTAAGGTCAAGGCTTATTATATAAAACATTCAAATCATTTTGCTATATAGGTGAATTGATTGAATTTTACATTATTTACAATAGGTTTAGATCTCAATAATGCTAGAAGGCTTGGTTGAAGTGATGGGATCCTAGGAGTTCTATTCTTAGGTCCAATGGCTGGGTTATAGAATTTTTAATTTATATTACTTGTGATTCAAAAAAATATGAAGTTCATAACATCCACATAATGTTTGGGAATATTTTTAATTTGAAGGAAATTTAGCAATGACCTAAATTTCAATGATAGTCATTTTCTTAAAAACTATTGTATTTAGATTAGGAAGAACAATTTTCTATGAAACCTTAGAACTTCACAAATATCCCAAATTTTTATCTCCAATATGAGATATGAGAAAGAAAAACTATTGACTTAATTCAACATATATATATATGTGTGTGTGTGTGTGTGTGTGTATAAACATGAACAAATATTACCATTCACAAGGTTTATGGATAAGAATCATACAACATTTGAATCACTAGTACAAAAACAACAATATATGACTAAATAGGCTACTAAAAATTGCATATAAATGACTAATTTTGTTTATTTATAACATGACCAAAATTTATGACTAAATTGTTTAAGTGATTTATGTAGTCACTGATTTAGTCATTGATTTTTTCATTGATTTGGTCATTGATTTAGTCATTCATTGTTGTTAACAGGTCATTTATTTAGTCATGGTAGTGATTTATTTAGTCATATATTTAGTCATTAATTTAGTAAAATATTTAGTCATTAATTTTGTTATCGATTGTTGCTAATTGGTCATTTATTTAGTCATGGTAGTTGTATATTTATTCATGGTAGTCATTTTTTTAGTCATGGTAATCATTTTATTTAGTCATGGTAGTCATTTATTTAGTCACTAAAGTTATTTATTTAGTCATTGTTTAGTCATTTATTTAGTCATTGTAGTCATTATTTAGTCATGATAGTCATTTATTTAGTCATTTATAAAATTGAAATAATCATAAAACTTCAATAGATCTGCTCAAAGGATTGAAAATAATTCACTATATATTCAAATTTTATATAAAATATTTTACAAATAACTCTATATATAGAGTTTTGAATCCTCGAAGGATTGGAAATAATTAGCTTTATATTAAAATTGTATATAAAATATGTTACAAAGAACTCTATATATAGAGTTTTGAAGACAAAACCTTTCACAGTATGCAAACTGCTGATTTATTATGCTTTTAAAACTTAAAAAAAAAAAAGTAAAACTAAAAAGCCATTGGTGTGAATGGATGTCTTCAATGATGCCATTGTTGCACATGTGGTGGGTGTTAAATGCATTTAAAAGGCATTGGTTTTGCATTTTCTCCTTGCTTTGTACCTGTCCACAATAAAAAATGACTTAGCGATTTCATCTAGAAATTTAGAGTTAGAGATTTCAAATGTGGTTTAAAATGACTTATCCCTTTCAAACTGAAGAATTTCACAAGGATGATCTTTCCAAGGGACAAACTTAGCAAAAAGTTTAAATGTTTTATTTAAAAAAAAAATCTCCCTTTATAAACTAATAATACCTACAATAACATAAACTTAAAAAATAATAATAAACAATAACGTAGCAAATAAATAAACTTTAATTCAAAAGAATAAATATAAATTAAAAAATAAAAATAAATTTTACCTCTTCCTCAAGACCAAGTGCCGCCTTAAATAACTGTTGTTTCTAAAACAAGATACAAAGAAGATTGCAAATTCTTCAATTTGATTTTTTTTTAAAATGATTTGCTAAATGTTGGTGTAATTAACTATTTAATTAAATCTTCATAAGTTTACTTAGGAAATATTTAATTCCTAAGTTATAGGATCTTATCCTTATCTTATCGAGCTATCTTGTTGCTCAAGATAAGATTTGGTTGTTGCATGCTTGTCTTTTATAAGCAAGCCTCATCTTGTACATTTGTATCAATTAATCGTGAATCAATCTAGCATATTGATAGCAAGCATTCTTGCCATTATCTCTCTCTTGTGGAAGTATTTTAGTCTAGCAACAAATTTCTAGAAATCTAACATGGTATCAGAGGTTCCAGGGTTGCAGACTCCTTCTCAGATCTGAGGGTTTTATTATTTTTGGCTTGAAGATTTTGCTGGGTGCAGATTGGCGTTTCAAGAACCTCACGGTTGAGATCAGAAGGTTCCGCAGATGAATTTTGACTGTAAATTCGTCCATTTTGGGTAAAGTTGTTTTTGAGGCAAATTTTTTTTCCTGGAATAGCCCCTGTGCGGTACGATTTTCTCAATTTTTGCAAAAAAATATTTTTCAAAAATATTTTCTGCAGTATATTGTTATAATTTTGGGGCAAAATTATTATTTTATCGGGCAAATTTTATTTAATATTCGGGCCATATTTATTGGAAATTCCGCGGGCATATTCTATTACTGGCGTGGACTCTGCATCAGCATTTGTAGGGTACGATCTATGGTGGTCGGCATTCATTGGATCCATCAGTGGTACCTTTCATCACCTCTTGGCGGATCTTTGTCAGATCCACTGCCATCGGCTATCATTGTACTCTAACGCAAGGTACAGTTCGGTCTTCCTTACACCGGCAGTTGTCATTGGTGGTCACTTTATTGAATGCACGGTACCATTTACAAATTGATGTCCTCACCTGGTACGCTGGTCTCTAGCCTGTCAAAGTCCGTGGTCAGATCCGTCTGTCACTCGTGGTCATCGGCAGTGCCTTGGTCATCGGTCAGATTTGTCATTGTACTGATCATTGATCCCATCACCGTCGGCGTACCTTTCTCTGGCAGCCAGGTCGGGTATGAAGATTTTCCATCATGGTACTTGGTACACAGTTTTTAATGCATAAAGTTTTTGCAAAGTTTGTAAAAGCCAACCATTAAGCCGACCTCTTGGTTTTTGCATATATTTTTCCTAATTTTAGTTAGTTTTTTAAAAAAAAGAAGGCAAGTTTTTTTAAAAAAAAATCCTTCTATTGATTTTTTTTGAAAAAGCTAACGAGTTTTGGAGATTTTTTCCAAAAAAAAAGAAAGAAAGAAGGAGAAGCCCACAACAATTCAGCCCCTGATAATTTGTAAATGGGTTTTTTAATTATTTTGGAGAATGGGAACTATAGGCAATGGAACAATTTAATTCTCACTCATCTTGGTGAGAGAAATCTATTGCCCTATTTGTTTGATAAAGTTCCTCGTCCTAGCACAACTGTTGAGTATTGCATTTGGAAAGGCTTTAGGGCTAGAGTCTTTAGAGTTATCTTTGAAAATGTAAATGATGACATTTTGGAGACACTTATTCACTTCGAATGTCCTCATGCTCTTTGGACTCAAATTAGAGAGGTATATGGAGACCCTGATTCTTCTCCATCTCTTGAAGCTCCTCTTTCCAACTCACATGTGCTTGTTTATTCTTCAGAGTTGATAACCCATGATTGTGATCCTTTGGACAAGATTGAAGATGTTTCAAAGGTTCCAGATTCTTCATCTTCTGTTGATGAGTCATTGAGTACTACCATTGATTCATTGCAACAGGTATCTGATAGTCTTCCTGACTGGGATTCCTATTTGACAGACATTGCTTCTTTGTTTGTGGAGTCTCACATTTCAGATTTGGAGGACCAATTTGAGGGTTTATCTCTCTTATTTGATGATAGTCATGGGTCCACTATTATCACTTCATGTTTGTCTATGGAGTTTGTTCAAGATCAGTTCCCACTTGTTCCTAGTTTGTCACAGTTTTTTGTGATTGGGCATGTACCTGATTGGATTGTGGAATCATCTTCATCATCCAAGAACTTGGTAACACATGAGAAAATTTTAGAGACGCAATCTTCATACCTATGGATTCCTCTTCCTACTTCCTATCCAAAATGGGAATCATTCCTACAGTTGTACTTGGTGTATCTTCTTCCTAAGGGGAGAAACATTGTTTGTAGGCATTGGATTTTGTTTTGTCTTCAGACATTAACCATACTTGCAGGAGATCATATATCATGAGGGGGATATCTTATCTCATTACTTCCCTCTTATGGGGGGGTAATTTATTGTATATTCATGATGGATTTAGTCCTTGGGGGGTATCATTGAATCCTCCATACATCATGTTTACATTCGTCATGCTTGTTTTTCTTGTTTTCTCTCTTTTGGAGAGGGGTTTTCTTCCCACCGGGTTTTCCCCTTTTCTCTGCTTTATGAGAGACTACATTTCATTTGCATCTGTAAATGGGTACCTAACATGGCCTAGTTGTCAGGACCCATAGTAGTTTGCATTATAATCTTCTCCCTAAGTTGCACTTATGGGGGGTGTTGGTGTAATTAACTATTTAATTACATCTTCATAAGTTTACTTAGGCAATCTTTAATTCCTAAGTTATAGGATCTTATCCTTATCTTATCGAGCTATCTTGTTGCTCAAGATAAGATTTGGTTGTTGCATGCTTGCCTTTTATAAGCAAGCCTCATCTTGTACATTTGTATCAATTAATCATGAATCAATCTAGCATATTGATAGCAAACATTCTTGCCATTATCTCTCTCTTGTGGAAGTATTTTAGTCTAGCAACAGATTTCTGGAAATCTAACACTAAACAATAGTAACCACTTTCACGTTTACTCTCAAAAACTATGGAATAATGCATTTAGTCAAAGGAGAAAAAAGTCATTTTCCCCAAATATGGTCAATTTTTAATGTGTCTCCCTAAAAAAGATGAGCATCTACAGGAAAAATGTCTCCAAATTTAATGCTAATTATGTCAATAGAAACAAGTATGGCCTCCGTAGCTACTAGCTTGTGATCCATGAGATAAATGATTTGACACTAATGCCTTTGCAAGCTATGAATCTCTTGCTAATGTACTTGGTGGGTCCTCAATACATGGAAAATTAAATCTCTAGCCTCAAGGAATGACGAAGTGATGGAGTCATAAATAACAATCCTATTTTAAAGCTAGTTGCTAGAACCATCTATAGGCATGAACAAGACTATAATGAGGCATTGAAGCACACTCACATAGGAGTAACACTAGAGTTAAATGCTTTGAATGTTCAAATATATCTTAAGATGCATAGATCTGATCATGTAGAGAAACAATTAAAAATAATGCAAAAAATTGATGAGGATCATACTCTGACACAGCTTGCAAATGCATGGATAAATTGGTAGTGGGTGGTTCAAAGGTCCAAGAAGCGTAGTTAATTTTCCAAGACTTTTGTGACAAGTATCAACAAATTTTTACAATTCTAAATGGGAAAGCTATCTATTGTATGCATATATGGGAAAATTTGATGAAGTTGATACAGTGCTGCTAGAAGCTTTGAATAAGGATTCCAAGGATGTTGATACTCTTTCTAATCTATTGGTTTGCAATCTTCATCTGGGAAAACTGGTTACTCATTATCTTAGCCAGTTGAAATTGTACCATCTGGAGCATTTTCTTATCAAGCGTGCCTCTAGTGCAAAAGAGAATTTTGATAGATCTATTCAGGCTGTTGCATAAGAAGTGTAATATTTATGAACATAATATTGCAAATTGGAAAGCAAGCACAAAGGATTAGTACTAATTTCTTAGTTTCATTGAGTTATCCCTTTGGGTTTTAAAAAAAAAAAAACAAGTATGGCTTCATCCTCTACATGCCACTGACTATGTCTTCTCCATTCATGCAACTACAAAAAAAAACCAAGCAAGATCCAATGGAATATGGGATGGCCCACATCCATGGCTAAACATGTTTGTGCCAAAGTCCAAAATCTCAGAGTTTGATCACAAGGTGTTTAGAGAGATTTTGAAATATGGTGTGGGAGGACCCATGCTAGTATATCCTATAAATAGAAACAAGTCAGTCCATTATCAATACCATCATCATAATAATTCTCACTTCACATGCTACTTTTTACTTCTTATGGGTTCATTCATACAACTATGAGCAATCATATTATAAGTGTCAAATTTCAAATCCATCACTTCCTGATGTCTATTTTTTTTTTTGGTTTTAGTTGGGATTATCAAATGTCTACGATTGTACCAGATGAGGACATATTCTACTTAGTGGCTCTACTTTGTTTCAGCCCACTGTATCCAAGTGTCCCTCCATTGCAAAGTGTTACAACAAAAAATGAAGAGATTCTCCATTATTGTACAAGTACAAGCATTGACATGAAGCTCTACATTCCTCATTTCAAGAATGACGTGGACTAGAAAAGACACTTTGGTAGGCACTAGTGTCAATTCCAACAAAGAAAAAATAGATATGATCAGAGGGCTATCCTTGCACCAGGACAAAGGAATTTACCATGTACTGTCAAAAAATGGACCCTTCCCATTTTCATAGTCTTTTAGGCCTTGTTTCATAGTGTTGGAGCTATGTTGCTTTAATTTTATGATGTATCTTGGCTTGAACATGCTTATTTTTGTGCTAAAACTTAAAGAATGATGTCTTTTGAAAGTGTTGTGAATTGTTGTAAGTAATTTCTACATTCTTCTAGACTCTTTTTAATGCAATTCACCTAAAAACCAACTTTTCACTCATAAAAAATTCCTATTTTGAAGTGTTGTAAAGTCTTGTAACAAGGTTTCACACTTTTCTAAGCATATTCTCCCTATTTACACCATTCTCATGCTTTATTTTGTCTTTTTATTCCCTCATATGCTTATATTAAGTGTATTTTTGGCTCCTATCCCGACAAACAACATTAAACAGAACTTTACTTTTTACACTTGGTTGTGGGTCCCAGGTGGGACTCATTTACCAAGGGTGGAAAATGAGTCCCCTTTGGCCCCAAATTCAAAATATTTCAATTAAATTCTTTTAGTATTTTACTAAAAATTCACTTCATGTCAGCCTGTGATGAGGTATTAATAAATACTAAGGCACATAATTTTTATAAATAGGAAATTTTCACCTCATTTTACATCTCTTAATTCAAGCATTCAATCTCCTAACACATTCAAGCAATCAAGCCTTTTGCATCTTCAATTGAAGCACTTTCAAGCACTTTGGAACAACCATTGACATCACTTCAAATTTGCATATCAAGGATGTGGTAAGTTTGTAATACTTTCATGTTATTCATTTATCACTTCCATTGCATTTCATTCATTTCATTTTGGTTTAATTACTAAAGTGGGGTTTGACCAAGGAAAACCCCTATTCACTAATCTCCCAACATTTTCCCCCTTTGCATGAGTCTTCGTAGCCTTTTTTTTGCAAATTTGATAGGTTTAAAGGTGTTGAAAAGTGGATTTCAAGTCAACTAGACTCTTCAAATCAATTCATCATCTATTCAAGCAATTTGAGTGACTTTCGGCCCATTTTCTACAAAGTTGACCCCGACAACTTGATATTCAATCATTTCTAGATCTGGAGAAGCAATGTTGACCTTCAAAATTTTAAAGATCTTGGGGAGGATTGATTTTCCACCCTTGGTGAATGAGTCCCACCTAAAACCTAAAAGTCTGCATTTTGTTAGAAATCACTTCTCGATTGTCAAAAATTATTCCCGACACTTTTTCAATAATTGGAGGACTGATTTGCCACCCTTGGCAAATGAGTCCCACTATGAAAAATAATTTTTTTTTATCAGCATTCCAGGCATTCTAGAAAGCTCACACAACATTCAGGTGCACTCATATTTGACCCTATACTTTATGTTCTGCATATTTCTTTCAATTTCTACATATATCATAGTTGTTGCAATTCACAATGTGTTTTCAATCAAGTCGTAATTCTCAAGTTTTGCATGCATGTTTGATCAATTTCATAGTTTAGCAGCATTTAGATCACTTGATTTGCATCATATCACATCACATATGTCCTAATTTGGATGAAAATCCTAGCATTTTAGGATCTAATCTCTCTCCTTTTGGGTGAAAAACCCTACAAGAGTTAGAGAGTCCATTGGGTTCTAAAATCTATGTTTCATTTTCGTGAACCTGACTTTTGAACATTTTTAAACTTTTAACTACATCCATACATTGCATCCCAGTCTTCATTTGCATTGCAATTCAATTAGGAGATTGGTTTATTATTGCATTCTAGGACTTTCCATTTTTCATTAGTGAACAACTCATTTAGTTTTCACTCTTTCATTTAATTTCATTTGAAAAAATGAAACTCTACATTATGTGCCTAATTTTTTATTTTGAAAATCATTTAAATCATTCTCAAAATTCTAAAATATACAAAAAAATTACATCTTGGGACTCATTCGCCACCCAGGGCGAATCAGTCCCTCTACATATTTTAGACACTAATTTTGCACTGTTTTTAGCATTCTTCTGCATTTTTGTTCCTTGCTTCTGCATTCTATTTCCAGTAACAAATTCTCTATTTTTCTTTGTTTATTGCATCTTTGTTTATCTACATTATGGTATTTTGTTTCAATAATTTTTGGCATTCCCTAAAATCATTGGTAAACGTGTCCAATTGTACCTTTTGTTGTGACCTTAATGACATTGTACAATCTCATGGTCCTTTAACTCCTCATGGTTGTCCTCCTCATGAAGTAGACATCATTGGAGAAGATGATGTTAGCATGAGAAATTTCTACAACGATTTCCTTAACAAACTCGAAGCCAATACAACCTTTTATCCCTCTATTAGATCACAAGACCTTCCTCTTGTTGCACCTCCTAATCACTTTGTGTATTTACATCCTGAAGTCAACAAATGACCTATGGTTCCTCTTGCAAATGAACCTAGTTCCTCTCAACCACCATAATCCCAACCATTCGATGAGTACAAAGTCATGAATAATCCTATCAACCTTGAAGAAACATATGGTAGAGGATTCACTATATTAAGTAAACAAGGTTGTGACACAAAACATGAACATGACATCCATCGACTTTTCGAACAACAACCAAATGAAGCACATACAACAGGACTAGGGTATCAATATCCTTATCATCCTGATAGATATCCTCTTCAACCTAGGAGACTATGGGATGCTAGTATAGCGATCTTGGATTCACCTCCTAACTTTAACATTCTCCTTCCCCGTGAACAACCATTCTCTCCTTCTCACAACAAGGATGATAGGTTCCATATGGGTCCACTTCTTCTATTCATGAGAAAGGAGAACCTAGTAAATTCAAAAAATTGTACAAAATGAAGAAGATAATGTTTCCTACACATCCTCCACCTGAATGTGAACGAAGACTTCAATTGCTTTTAAACAAAGGTCTTATGCTTTTACCACCTTGAAATAGGTTGGTTATTCGCACTCACAATTCCAACATACCATATTGCAAATACCATTGTGTTCTTAGACATCAAATTGAAGAATGTCAAACTTTAAACAAAATACTGAACAAATATCATTTCATAGACATCGACTATTTTCCCCTCATCCCTTAAAACACCATCATCCTTTCATGCCTTAGTTGTAGAATTTCCCATTATCACTATTGAATGATCCTCTCCCATCACTCATCTTGGCTCATTCTTTCTTTCACATTTTATGGGAGGTAAGACATTGCTAGCCTTGTCCTTGTAATGCACTTTCTTGTCTCTTAACCTTGTTATTCCTTTTTCTGCTTGTTCATCCAAGATTGAGAAAATAGTAACTTAGTTAATGGTTGAGTTACATTTACATTGCTTGTCTTTTGCATTTTCCTTTTACTTTTCATGTGTGTATCATGTTCCCTTGTATCGTGCATTTAATGTTTCCTTCTCTTTGTACAGTTCTTCTATGTGTATCTCTATTCTTCCTTGTCCTTTTTGTCTTTTTTTCTTTTTTTTTTGTGTTTTCCTTTGGGGATGATGCAAAACATAGAGATGCCCTATGTCTCTTCCATGTTGATCCAAATGGTCCTTATCTTTTTCATCTTTTTTTTGTGTTTTCCTTTGGGGATGATGAAAAGTGTAGAGACGCCTTATGTCTCTTCCATTTCGACCGAAACGGTCCTTGTATTTTTCATTTTTGTTTTGTGTTTTCCTTTGGGGATGACACAAAGCATAGAGATGCCCTATGTATCTTCCATGTTGACCCACAAGGTCTCTTTCTTTTTCTCTTTTTTCTCTCTTGTTTTTTTCCTTTTGGGGATGATGCAAGGCATTGAGACTAAAATGTCTCCTTCATGTTGACCCAAAAGCTTTTCTTTTGCTTTTATTTTATTTTTTCTTGTTTTTTCCTTTTGGGGATGATGCAAAGCACCAAGACTGCAATGTCTCTTCCATGTTGACTCAAAATGGACTTTGTTTTTCCTTTGTTTTTTCACTCTTTGTGGCATTCTTCCATTTCTATGTGTATTTGGGGAATGATGATAGTTCCAAACTCTTTTATACAAAAACACTATAGCAACAAACAAACTGACCCAGAATCCATAGATCCCTTATGTGTTTGGTGTTCTTTCTTTTCTGGGGGGAAAATCCCTTTCTTTATTTTTCATTTTCCTTGACATGACATAGTCTCACTTTGAAACATATGACTTGGAATAGAGCTTTCTGAGTTGGCTCTCATGTCTTTTTTTTCTTTTTGCATTTTCTTTTCTTCTCCACTTTCATGTAATTGCTCATAGAACAATGTGTAGCAATTCCTTTAAAGTGGGGGCATACATTACCATTATTTCATTTGCATTCTTAGTGAAGCCTTGTCTTTTACATGATGTGTTTGTCACTTTGTGGATGAAATTGGGTGTAATTTCCTTCATAAGTGTGATCTATCTCAGCATATTACATTCCTCTTTGTGGTTTGATGTGACACACTGCATCCCCTTAGTGGCGAATATACTATTCTTTGATTGGTCCTCTTTTGGAGAAATTATACACAATGTTCCCTAAGTGATTGACCTTGCATCAACTGAACAATACTCCTTTGAAAAATATTACACATGACATTTTTCAGTAACATTCTCATTCAACCACCTTTCATAATACAACTTGCATGCTTGTTGAGCTATCTTACTTGTTTGGCCACCTTGCATAGCACAACATGCATGCCAGTGGTGCTATCCTATTTTTCTTAAAAATTAAACCAACATTTATATTTTCTTTAACTTTGTGGTTCCTTGTTAAAGTTATCGAATGGGTTTAGCTTTAACATTGTTGAGCGGGAAGCCCAACTAGTGGCATGAATTTTCCCATAGCCACTTTTCTATTTGTTTGTGAGTGCATACCAACTAGCATATGTATCTTACTTTTTGGGCCCCAGAGTGAGTACACATTTTCTTTTTCAAACAATCAGCCTGGATCTCTTTTCACAACTAGTTGGATTGATGATCGAAGCTTCACTCAATTCATTTCAACACTTGTGTGTTCCTTTGTCCTTATGTTCAGTCTACAATGGAATCTTCATCTTGGGGGCTTGATCATCCTTCTTGTTTGTTGTATTCCATCTTGCTAGTATAAGTGCATTCAAACCCTTCTCTTTGATGTTCATGGCTACTTTAGTGTGAGGAAGCAAATTTCTCTCACTAAAGTGGGGGCTAAATGTACCATCAAAAAATGGACCCTTCCCATTTTCATAGTCTTTTAGGCCTTGTTTTATAGTGTTGGGGCTATGTTACTCTAATTTTATGATGTATCTTTTCTTGAACATGCTTATTTTGGTGTTAAAACTCAAAGAATGATGTCTTGTGAAAGTGTTGTGAAGTTTTCTAAGACATTTCTACATTCTTCTAGACTTTATTTAATGCAATTCACCTAAAAATCACATTTTCACTCATCAATAAGTCCTATTTTGAAGTGTTGTAAAGTCTTGTAACAAGGTTTCACACTTTTCTAGGCATATTTTCCCTATTTACACCCTTCTCATGCTTTATTTTGTCTTTTTATGCCCTCATATGCTTATATTAAGTGTATTTTTGGGTCCTATCCTAACAAACAACATTAAACAACTTTATTTCTGACACTTGTTTGTGGGTCCTATGTGGGACTCATTCGCCAAGGGTGGTGAATGAGTCCCCCTTGCCACCAAATTCAAAATATTTCAAATTTCTTTTTGAATTTTACTAAAAATTCACTTCATGTCAGCCTATGATGAGGTATGAACGGATATTAAGGCACAAGTTTTGTATAAATAGGCATTTTTCACCTCATTTTACATCTAATTCTAGCATTCAATCCCCTAACACATTCAAGCAATCAAGCATTTTGCATCTTCAATTCAAGCATTTTCAAGCACTTTGGAGTATCCATTGCCATCACTTCATATTTGCATATTCAAGGATGTTGTAAGTTTGTAATACTTTCATGTTATGCATTGATCACTTCCATTGCATGTCATTCATTTTAATTGGGTTTAATTACTAAAGTGGGGTTTGACCAAGGAAAACCCCTATTCACTAATCCCCCAACATTTTTTTCCTTTGCATGTGTCTTTGTAGCCTTTGTTTTGCAAATTTGATAGGTTTAAAGGTGTTGAAAATTCAATTTCAAGTCAACTAGGCTCTTCAAATCAATTCATTATCTATTCAAGCAATTTGAGTGAGTTCTTGCCCATTTTCTGTAGAGTTGACCCTGACAACCTAATATTTAGTAATTTCTAGATCTGGAGAAGTAGTGTTGACCTTTGAATTTTTAGAGATCTTGGGGAGGAATGATTCACCACCCTTGGAGAATGAGTCCTACTTGAAACTTGAAAGTATGAATTTTGTCATAAATCACTTCCCGACTATCAAAAATCAATTCCCAACACTTTTTCAATAGTTGGAGGACTGATTCACCACCCTTGCCGAATGAGTCCCATTGTGAAAAATAATTTTTTTGATCAGCATTCCAGACATTCCATAAAGCTCACACAACATCCAAGTGCACTCAGATTTGAACCTATACTTTTTGTTCTGCATATTTCTTTGAAGTTCTACATATTTCATAGTTGTTGCAATTCATAATGTGTTTTCAAACAAGTCATAATTCTTAGGTTTTATATGCATGTTTGATAAATTTCATATTCTAGTAGCATTTAGATCACTTCATTTACATCATATCACATCACATAGGTCCTAATTTGAATGAACATCCTAGCATTTTAGGATCTAATCTCTCTTCTTTTGGATGAAAAACACTATAAGAGTTAGAGAGTCCATTGGGCTGTAAAATCTATGTTTCATCCCCCATTGAAATTGAATATTTCTTTGAAGTTCTACATATTTCATAGTTGTTGCAATTCATAATGTGTTTTCAAACAAGTCATAATTCTTAGGTTTTATATGCATGTTTGATAAATTTCATATTCTAGTAGCATTTAGATCACTTCATTTACATCATATCACATCACATAGGTCCTAATTTGAATGAACATCCTAGCATTTTAGGATCTAATACATATACATATACATACATATATCTACGTACATTCTACAATACATGGGTATGTGCAGGATCATCATGGAAAAAATAGGCCCTTAAGTGGCAAAAAATTCAAAAAATCAGAGTTAGGAAACTTGATGCAAAAATAGAATCTGTAGCAAATTCAATGTAGTTTCTAAACTACTAGGCTTGTTTAATATATATATATTTGGTGAAAAATTGAAATTTCAATGAAGTAGTACTTAAATTTTAGGGAAAAAATAAGTAGATGTATGTTTGACCACCCTAACCACAATAAAATGATAGTATTTTTTTATAATATATTTTAAATATAAGTAAAGGACTCATGTTCCGATGTGATGCATATGTTTTTGTAAATTTTTTTCAAGTTGATGAGGGAGAAAATCCAAGACACAGAATAACACTCACAAAATAGAGAATAATATTTTTATTCAAAAATATAGAACTCTTACATGTAGATGATCTCACATCCTCGAGCTCTGTGATACATGCAAATTATAGACTTACAAAAAATTACCCAGATTCCCCTTTCACAGCATGCGAACTCTTTTTTCCCCAAAAAGTTACCAAAAAATAAAAAACAAGCCCATAAATAGCCCCTTATCCTTTTGGAGTCCAAAACAACACTCGAGATAATATTTTTTGGTGATTTTGCACCAAAAGTACAATTTGAAATTCAAAAACTAAGTCCTAATTCTTTTTCCAAAGTACTTATATTTCCATCATGAACCTTCCCATAAATTTTTGTCTTCCCACGACTTAAAATTCACACTTGCTAAAAATATCGTTTGAGCAGAAAAAGCATAAAAGCAATTCTAGAAGTTGGAAACTCTTATTCGACGAAAAGGGTATCTAGAAATGCAAAAACATCTACAAAAATCAAACAAAAGGAACATAAATGGAAAGCATATTTTTGGGTGATGCAAGATTTCCTTCACACCACTGGATGCTCCTGCATCACAAGTAAATAATTAATTATGAATTCTTATTACAACTTTTTTAAAATATAAAAACTCGTATGTTTGACGACCTTAACTTGGTCAAAACTGCATGAAATTCATTTTTTCATTTTTTAATCCTATAGTATGCGAAGCATAGAATGTGACACATGTTTTGGATTCAAAAAATATGACATCGTTTGAAAACTATAGATGGTTTTCAATCGGACTATCAATCAGGACTTTAGTCATAATTCGAATAGAAAATGAATAATAATTACTTATTAAATTCAAAATAAAGCATAATTTATATTGGTGGAAAGCTAAGAATGTCCTTTAAAAACCCTTTTCGTTTTATCAATTTTGGGTTAAAAAAATTTGTCAGCCACATACCCATCATATTGCAACTTTTTGGCCCATCATGATCCTACACATACCCACATATATAGATATATACATATATATACATGTAAAATATATATATATATATATATATATATATATATATATATATATATATATATATATATATATATATATATATATATATATATATATATATATATATATATATATATATATATATATATAAGTTGTATATGGTCTAGCCTCTCACACGAAAGCCTTCACATAGGTCTATGACTATGAATTTCAGCATTTTATGGCAATGGTTACAATGGAATAAAGAAGTTAATGTTATGCTATTCATTCTATTGATGTCCACCTTAGGCTATATTGTTCCATTTGTGGCTTCCATTTATTGTCTATAGTTGCAACACAACACAATAGTCAATGTTTTGGATGTCATATATACATATATATACATACATATATATACACATATCTATATGGAGATATATAGATACATATACATATATTACATATATATATACATATATATACATATATATCTATATATATATGTACATATAAATACATAAAAATACATATATATGCATATATACA
Source organism: Sequoia sempervirens (assembly GCA_007258455.2). Classification (NCBI taxonomy): domain Eukaryota; kingdom Viridiplantae; phylum Streptophyta; class Pinopsida; order Cupressales; family Cupressaceae; genus Sequoia; species Sequoia sempervirens. Next base: position 208,575 of record VDFB02163912.1, read on the forward strand.
CATACATATACATATAAGTACATACATTTCTCACAATGATTTTTAGTGTTTTGCACCTCTGGCCATCTAGGTGACTTTTGATAAGAATATTGTTTTGTTTACGTCTTTTGTTTTGTGGGGATCGTTGCAATGCAATAAAATAATTAATGTTATGTATTTCATGTTGCTTTGCATCGGGCATTTTTCATTGTTCCCATCTACCCTACGCTACTCTGTTTCATTTATGGCTTCCATTTACGACACCAACCCTTGCATTGTTGTTTCTAATCCCAGTCAGGCTACAAATACATACATATGTTTGTAAAATGAATGTCTATGTAGTTATCGAGAACATATTATTAGATGGCATTCTCTGGGTTTATGTTGTTAAATGTAGCTGTGAGTGAGGATAGCAAGCTTTTGTAAAGGTGCAAGTACGTTCATCGACTATGGAATATTTGTGAAGGTGCTTGGGTGTTATCTTGTGTTTTAAGTGAAATAAAATAGTTAATTGGTATGTAGTTCATGTTGCTTTGCATCAAACATTGTTCATTGTTCCCATCTTCCTTACGCTATTTTGTTTCATTTATGGCTTCCATTTATGACACCAGCCCTTGCATTGTTGTTCCTCATCCCAATTAGGCTATGTATACATACATATGTTTGTAGAACAAATTTTTATGTAGTTATCGAGAACATATTGTTGGATGGAATTCTCTAGGTTTATGTTGTTAAATGTAGCTGTGAGTGAGGATGGCAAGATTTTGTAAAGGTACAAGAATGTTCATCAGTTGTGGAATCTTTGTTAAGGTTCTTGGGTGTTATCTTGTATTTTTAGGGCAATAAAATAGTTAATGTTATGTAGTTCATGTTGCTTTGCATGAGGTATTGTTCATTGTTGTTAGTTTCCTTACACTATATTGTTCGACTTATGGATTCCATTTTCCACAGTAGCCTTTGTCTTGTTCTTCCTCATTCTGGTCAGCCTATGTAAACATATGCATGTTTGTGGAACGAATGTCGATGCAGCTATTAGGAATGTATTGCCCGATGTCATTTTGAGGGTCTATTGACTATTTTATTCCATTACAACCATAACTAAAAATCGGAAGCCGTAAATAAAAAAACATTGCAATACCAAATCCATACAAAACCATACACAAAAAATGTACACAATAAATCAGACAACATATTTGAAACAATCAACAGTACCTTATGGCAATTCAAGATAATTACAATCGAAAAAAATTGCATAAGGTCAAGGATATTTATCCATTGCCAACATATCCACTAAATGCAAGAAATAAAGAGAGACCCATAGGAAATTAATATATATAAAATTATATATGTATATATCTACACATATATATGTGTATATATATACACATATATATACATATTAAAATATACCCAACATAGCCTAAAGCACAAAACAATAATCAACAATACCTAATGTAACCAAACATAGAATTAATAGCATTAATTATTTTATTTTCTTCCGACCATAACCACAAAATGAAAGCCATAAATTTTATTTTGGTCAAGGATTTTTCCCTGTTTCCAACATATCCACTAAATCCAAGCCATCAAGAGAGGCCCATGAACAATTAATAAATATATAAATACATGTATATATCTACACATATATATGTATATATATACACACATATATATATACATATTAAAATATACCTAACATAGCCTAAGGTAGAAAACAATAATGAACAATACCTAATACATATATACATATAGATATACATACACACACACATATATATACATACATATATATACACATATATAAACATGTATATACACATATATAGATATCTATAGAGATATACATATACATATACACATACATATACACATTTGTATACATATATAGATATAGTTAGACATATTGTATGCTTTGCATATACTAAGGAACATTGTAATAACAACTGCCCTATTAATGCCCCAGGGAAGAAAATGAATGTTTGGCTAATTTTGAATAAGGCATTGTTTGGTGTCGTTTTTCTCCCATACTTGGTATGAGGGCCAAAAGGGATGGCATAAATATTTTGTGGGGTTGCAAGTAGGATCAAGTTCTGTACAACTTTTGCAAAGGTGGGCAAGGGGTATTTTGACTTCTTTTGCAGAAGCAAATGGTTTGAATTAAAAAAAAAAAGAGTCCTTTGTGATAATATTGTGCCCCTTTTTTTTCCAGGGTAGTTAATGAGAAGATGGGATTTTCATCAGCTTCCCAAATTTTTTTCCTCTCCCAATGGCTATAGGAAGTCGACGACCATAGTTGTTGTATGTTGATTGTTTGAAATACCTTGTCTAATTTATGGTTCGCATTTCCTATGAGTGGTTTTGCATGGAATTCATACTGTGATTTTTTGTGGCCTTGTGTTTATGGGTTCCGTTATTTGCGTATGTTTGGAGGCTTCGAGAAACAAGGAAGCATGGAGAAATCTGTGAGAAAGGGGTTTGTTTGATGTATATGAATTATACATATATATATCTATATCTACTATATATGCATGCATAATATATATATATATATATATATATACATATATATATGTATACATATATATATATATATAAACACAACAGATTAACTATTTTCCAGCCATTCACACAAAACATAAGCCATAAATGAAACAATATTGCCAACACTCATGCACATGTGGAACTGCACAAAACACAAGAAATTTTGATTTCTAGATTCACCAAAAACACAACTAGGATTAAGTTTTGTGCACCTTCTGCAAGGGTGGGTGTAGGTTATTTTATGTTTTTAGCCAGGCACAATGGTTGGAAATCTAAAAGAAATATCTCGCATATGATAATATTTTGCCTATTTTTTTGCAAGAAAGTTGGTGAGAAGATGCCTATTTGAAACAAGTAGGGAGTGCTGCATGTGGAAGAAACCCTTAGTGATATTGTTTGGTTTGTGGTTGGTGATTATATTACTTGATTTTCCATAAGGTACTCTTGATTGTTCCAAATACCTTGTCTGATTTATTGTTCACATTTTGTGTTTGTGGTTTTGCATGGATTCCATACTAATTTTTTTTTTGTGGGTCTATGTTTATGGTTTCTGTTAAAAGTACACCGTATAAATATCACAAACCACACCTTTTGGAACCATCGATACATGGAAAATAACACAAGATAACCTTCAACAACCTTCACAAAAATTGCATGGCATTCAATGAACTTGCAACTTCACAAAAGATTTCCCTCCATGCGTGTACCCACTTTTAGCAACAACACAAACTTGAAAATGACATCGAACAATACAGTACCGATAACTACATAGGCATTTGTTTTGTTTTCCAAGGACTTTAAAACACATTTTACTTGCACCATCACCACTACATGGGAACAATACAACAATCAATGCTAATGACATTTCACTGGCCTCCCCTACACTTCTGTAATTTTTCTAGACTCCTCTATCGTCATGAAAAATGCCCACCACCTTTGAAATGGCTATGGAGTCCCAAGTCCAGCAACTTAAACTAGGAGGGTTGAAGAAAAATATGTATGTATATATATATATATCATTTTTACATACACATATAAATATACACACACACACACACATGCACATACACATATATATACATGTGTATATATATATATGTATATATATATGCATGTATATATATGTGTGTGTGTGTGTGTGTGTGTGTGTGTGTGTGGCTTTTTGCATGTGGTTGGATGCAAAAAGTAATATTGTTTGATTTATGGATTTTATTTTTTATTTTCGTTGGAACACAATAAAATATTTGGTTGATTCTTATTGTATAGCTTGAACTATATTGTGCATTTCTGCATCTAGCTGCATATTTAAACCATTGTTGTTTGATTCATCACTTTTTTTTTCTAGTTATGGATGGAACATAGTAAAATAATTATATATGTGTGTACACATATACATATATTTATATATATCAATTTCTGGTGGGTCTCTCTCTATGGTTGTATACATATTTACACATATATTTCTATATATACATATATATATATATACACGCTTTCTCAATGTGGGTGGATGTTCAAAGTAATATTCTTTGATTTATGGGTTGCATATTGTGGTAATGGTTGGAACTTAATGGAATAATTAATGATGTTTATTCTACATTTGGTTACATTAGGTATTATTCATTATGTGTTTGATACTATATATATATACACATTTTCCTTTTCCTTCCAGACCATGCTCCAACAATAATACAGTATTACATACACTAACGTGTTACAAACAACCTTCCTAAATAATGTTAGTGACTGTAAAATTCAGTAATAATGTTCAAATAGATAATCATATCCTAATGTACTTGATATTGATTACAATACGCAATATTCATTTCACCACTAATTACAGTGGTTGCGAATCTATATTCCTACTCAGGGGTTTGGTGAGGGTCCATGAGGTTCCATGACCCAATAAGGTAGGGTGGAGAGTAGTCATCATTCTATTGACTTTAACTTTGTATTTTGTATGTACAGATTGTCATCTTACTAGTGTGGGGTTCAAAAAAAAATTATGTGTTTAAGCTTATGGTTACAATGGACTAAAATAGTTGACCTTATACACATTATGTTAGATTCCATTGAGCATTGTTGATTAGTCTATATATATATATACATATATATATATATACATATATATCATTTTTAGATACACATATACATATATATACACACACACACAAACATGTACATACACATATACATACATACATACATATATATATATGTATATGTATATATGCATGTATATATATACATACAAACAATCAACACAACGAAACAATATTTCTTTCAAGAGTAACCCAGATGAGATGCACCTCTACTAGCTTCCTTCAATAGTACCCCTTCCTGCTTGCTTCCTCTTTCCTCCGTTATTTCTCGACAACCTACCAAACAAGACCACATAATTATCACACCCCTTGCCATTTGTAACCATCGACACATGCAACAAAATAGAAGATAACCTTCAACCACCTTCACATAAATTGCACAGCCATTCGATGCACTTGCACTTTCACATAAACTTGCTCCACACTCACTACTACCTTCAACAATAACAAAAACCCTCATAATGACACCAAAGAATGTGTTATCGATAACTTGATAGACATTCATTTTATTTTCCAAGGACTTTAAAACAAATGGTTCTTGCACCATCACCACTACACAAAAACCATACAACAATATATATATATATATATAAATCATTTTTACATACATATATACATATATATACAAACACACACACATGCACATATATATATATATATAAACATATATATACATACATACATATATATATATATATAGATACATACATACATGTATATGTATATATGCATGTATATATACATACATATATATATATATTTATATATCATTTTTACATACACGTATACATATACACACACACACACATGCACATACATACATATATATATATATGTATGTATGTATGTATGTATGTATGTATGTATGTATGCATGTATATATATATATGCATGCATACATATATATAGACATATATGTATATACATATATACATACATTTGGTGGCTATGTTTGTAACAAAATTAAATTGCAGAGGATATAGAGTTTATGTCAATTGTTATTGTATAGCTCACCCTATATTGTGGCTTTCTGCATGTGGGTGGTTGTAGAAAGCAATGTTCTTTGATTTATCACTCTCATTTTCTATTTTGGTTGGAACACAATAAAATAATTAAAGTTGTTGATTCTATATTTGGTTATAGTACGTATCATTGATTACTATTATTTTCAGGTACGTGTAGGATCATCATAGAAAAAACAAGCCCTTAAGTGGCAAAAAATCCAAAAAAAATTGAGTTAGGAAACTTGACGTTAACATTTGAATAAATTATCTATAGTATTTCAAAAATACGTAAGAGTAGAATTTGTAGCAAATTGAATGTAGTTTCTAAAGTAATAGGTTTGTTTAAAAAAAAATCTATTTGGTGAAAATTTGAAATTTCAATGCAATAATACTTAAATTTCAGGGAAAAAATAAGAAGTAGGTGTCTGTCTGACCACCCTAACCACAGTAAAATAATAATATTCTTTTATAAGATTTTAGATATAAGTAGATGACTCATGTCTTGATGTGATGCATATTTTTTGTAATTTTTTCCAAGTAAATAATTAATTATGAATTTTTATTACAACTTTTAAAAATATAAAATTTGTATGTCTAACCACCTTAACTTGGTCAAAACTTCATGAAATTCAATTTTTTTTTTAATGCTATAGTATGCGAAGCATAGAATATGACACATGTTTTGGATTCAAAAAATGTGATACCATTTGAAAGCTATATATGTTTTTCAATTAGCTTATCAATCAGGACTTTAGTCATAATTTGAATAGAAAATGAATAATAATTACTTATTAAATTCAAAGTGAACCATTATTTATATTGGTGGAAAGTTGAGAATCTCCTTTAAAAACCCTTTTCGTTTCATCAATTTTGGGTAAAAAAAATGTCATCAGCCACATACCCATCATATTGCCACTTTTTGGCCCATCATGATCCTGCACATACCCTTTCCTTAGGCTATACACAATATATTTGAATACCAATATATATATGTAACATTAGAATTCTTAATGTTATGGAGTTTTGGTTGATTCTTATTGTATAGCTCAAACCATATTGTGCATTTTTGCATGTATCTGTGTATTGAAAGCACTGTTGTTTGATTCATGGCTTTCATTTTTTGGCTATGGATGGAAGAGAGTAAAATAATTATATATATGCCTACATATATGTACATATATTTATATATATTTCAATTTTTGGTGGGTCTTTCTCTATGGATGTATACATATATACACATATATGTGTATATATACATATATAGGCATGCATAAATATATACATATATATTCTTGTATGGTTTTTGTTTGATATTTGTGGTTTGTGGATATGTTTGCAACAAGATAAAACTATAGAGGCTATGGAGTTTTAGGGATCATTGTAATAACAACTGCACATGAACGCCTCATGGAACAAAACGAATTCTGGTAAATTTTCAATGACACATTATTTGATGTTATTTTGTTGCTATACCTGCTATGAGAGTCGAGAGCGATGAGGGTTAGATTTTGTGAGGGTGCAAGGTGGATTAAGTTTTGTGTAGCTAGTACGAAAGTGGGTGGATGCTATTTTGTGTTTTTTGCAAGGTGATGCAGGAGCATCCAGTGGTGTAAGGGCAATCTTGCATCACCCAAAAAATAGTTAAATTTCAAGTTTCTCGGTATGAAATTCCCAATTTACGGTTTTTATTTTCTGTTCTTGGGTTGAAAGATATTGCAGTTTTAGTTTCCTAGATTTGCACTTGAAAACCTTCCGAGTGGGATTTGAGGCACTTAGAGCTCCCAGATCGGCCCCAAAACTTTCTAAAATCAGCATAGCTAATTTCAAGCGTGTTCTTGACTTGGAGACCTTTCCAATGGTTCAAACGGTTCGCGAATCAGAGTCTCGGATCAAAAGTTATGGCCTCGCGAAGTTGGCGCACTTTTTAGAAGATACCATTGCAAATGCTCTTTTGAAATTTGAGCTTCATGTTGTAAATTTTCAGTGCCAAACCGCCTAAACTCAATTTGAATGTTGTTTTGGCTCCAAACTAATGAGGAGCTCTATTTATGGGCGGTTTTTCTAATTTTTGGGTAACTATTTGGGGACAAGCTCGCATATTGCGAAAAGGGTTATTTTGTAGCTTTCTGTAGCTTGCATTTGTTGTAGAGCTTGGGGATTTGAGATCCTCTGCATGTAAGAAGCTCCATTTTCTAAATAATAAAATTATTCTCTTATTTGTAGGTTATTTTTTTGTGTCTCGGGTTGCGCCCTCATCAAGTGGTATCATAGCGGGTTTTTCTTGAGCGTGTGGACAGATCACCGATCATGAGGTAGTTCGCACTAGGACCATGGTTGTGGGTCAAGGCCAAGAAAGATGCCTCCAAGAGTGATGCCTGCTAGGCGTGGTCATGCCAGAGGTGGTCGAGGTGGTAGAGATGCTGGTGGAAGAGATGCACTGGCAGCCCTCCAGAGATAGGTTGATGTGTTACAAGAGCAGTTGAGAAGAGGGTTAAACCCGAGGGAGGAAAGTGAGGATGAAGGAGAGGAAGAAGATTCAGATGTAGAAGAGGAAGAAGAAGCAATTGATCAAGACCAAATGCGGCTAATAAGGGCCATTTCAAAGATCAGGAAAAGACCTAGAGTAGAAGTCCCTAGTTATTCCAGAAGTCTGAACCCAGAAGAGTTGATTGATTGGATCAACGAGCTAGAAGAATATTTTGAGTATGAGGAAATAGAGGACCCAGATGGGGTTTAAGTTTGCAAAAATGAAGCTGAAGGGCCATGCCAGTATTTGGTGGAAAGAGGTCCGTGAAAGACCTAGTGCGTAAGTCCCAAGTTATTCCAAAAGTTCGAACTCCTAAGAGTTGGATTGATTGGATCAACGAGCTAGAAGAAGAATATTTTGAGTATGAGGAAATAGAGGACCCGATG